>DF240045.1:0-143365 GCA_000507305.1 Breviolum minutum Mf 1.05b.01 | reverse complement strand
ACGAGTTACATTAAGGTGCGGACATGTGTGAAGTATGTATACCGAAGCAGTCCATCGCTTAGCACTTTGAACACGAGTTACATTAAGGTGCGGACATGTGTGAAGTATGTACCAAAGCAGTCCATTGCGTAGCACTTTGAACACGAGTTACATTAAGGTGCGGACATGTGTGAAGTATGTACCGAAGCAGTCCCTTGCCATAGCACTTTGAACGCCGCGAACGCTGCGAACGCTGTGAAAGCTGTGAAAGCTGCGAACGCTGCGAACGCTGCGAACGCTGTGAAAGCTGTGAAAGCTGCGAACGCTGCGAACGCTGCAGCTTTCACAGCTTGAACGTTTGGTAGCTTTCACAGCTTTCACAGCTTTCACAGCTTTCACAGCTTGGGAGTTTTAACGAGACCGTCCTGAGTACACAATGCAAAACTATATAACCTAATTACATATTACTAACCAGTTACCAACTACCATGATCCACCAAATATCTATACATGTTATCTCTATTCATGGACTTTGTCTAAAATTCATTATATACACTGTCATGTCAACTCACCTTTTGCCAGCCCTCTTTTGCCCTGCATCAGTCCCCATACTAAATATACTAAGTTTGAGACCTCAGAAACAGAAAACACCATGAAATTTGTGGTTATGTAGCACCTATACTTGACCAAAAAGGGGTACGTACCAGAGGGGTCTCTTACCTATATTTACCTACATTGGGTTGATATTTATGGTCAATGTAGGGATGTATACCATACATGGATCCTATGGGTAAGGAAGCCCCCGGTTGTTTTGTGTGAAATAGCAATTGTTTTTTGAAATTTTCCGTGGTGAAACAAATCGTTGGCACACCGGAATGTGTTCAGTTTAGCTAGGAAGTTATCTCACTGAATCCCAAGGATGTTATTTTTTTATCAAAAAATCAATGAATTACAATATTGGGGTATGGTGTTGGATTCATTCTATCAATTCAGGTCAGCTTCAACGAACTACTCACGGAAACAACCCTATCTATTCTATTTTGTTTGCGCATTGGCAAGATTGTGACTTTAAAAATTGAAAGTATGACCCACTTGATCTCCAACAAAAAAGCATCCTACTGCATACTTGGAGGATCATCACCAATCCTACTTAGAATACTTAGAGGACTTAACTAACCATGGTTATTAACCATTTACTAAATTGGGATGATCCTCCAAGTAACTACTGTACTGGTAGGTTAAAAAAAGGGATTCCCAATCAAAAGGTTAACATGTTGGCGCCATGTTTCCCCAGCAATTCCTACGACGATCACTCAATCGGCTCAGGTTATGGTGCTGTCTACCATGGGTCTATTAGATGATTCCTTGTTGGTAGGGGAATCCCAGGAATGACCCAACAACGGGGTTGAGGTGAAGGACGAACCTGGGAAGACCTGATTGTAATTGTTTTGATTGTCTCTTTAAATTGATCATTGAAATATTTTCACATAGGTTTTTTTTGGTTGGCGAAATTCATGATTTTATATCCTGGTTGGAGATGAAGATGTTAAAAAGTAAGAACACTTCAAGAATTGATCGATCTATTTATCTATGACTCGCCATTCGCCGAATTGCTGCCCAGGACTTGTTGGAGCCTTTGACTTCAGGTGGTTTGGAACAATCTCAGGTGAGATTTGAGTCCTGACATGGGGATTGATATCATTGATGGGTTGATCCGCGAGTTTTTGTTTTTTGATAGAAATGTGACATGTGTTGTTGAAGATATCATGATTCGGACAGATTCAATGTTTTGGTGTTTTTTTTTCAAGGGAAGCAGTGATATATTGGAATTGGAGCTTTTGTTGAAAGGATCAATGGATTTTCTGAAATTTCATGAGGGCCCCTGACGTTTAAGATGCCCATTTTCCGGGTCAATTGACCTGTGATCATCGGAGATGTTCGGCTTTCCGATCTGATGGGATGAGGTTTGAGTGATGTCACTGTGTCAGTTGTTCAATTAAGATGTTTACTGTTTACTCCATAATTTCAATGCCCTTGATATACCTTGGACATGTTTGCTTTATATAGTGAAAACTTCAAAGCGCAAGCTGTATTTTGGATGGCACCTTTACATTGAATTATTGTGTGTGTCATGTGTTCTTTTAATGTGAGCTTTGCAGGTACCATAAGTTGCTCTATATGAACAAAACATAAGGTTTGATAGGGATCAAGTGTTGTATTGAACTGACATTGGTAGGTGCAAATCTCACGGTTTTTTATTCGACATCAATCAGTTGTATGTATTAGTAACTTACTATACAAAGGAGTCATACGCTTACATCCTTTGGAAGTTACGGGGTATACATGGAACTTACTAAAGTCATCATGAGGCCCGAAACGGGTTGTATTAGCGTTGCCACTTGGTCGAACGTTGGTGGTTTTTGAAGGCCATTGAAGCGCTCTCCACATTGAATGCCGAGGTTTTCCACAGCAGGGAGGATGCCTGAAAGTTTTCGCATCAGCCTATGTGTATAAGGATATATAATTTATATATATATATATTTATTTTTCTATTTATAGAAGGATATATATATATATACACCCTCCCTGAAACTAGCAGCCAGTTTACCCCTGAAAATAGGCCGGGCTCCATTGAAGCAAACAATCGTATTCCAACCATCCATTTTTAGATGATATGTTAGTTTCAGGGAGTGTATACATATATTTACATATATTGATATATGTATTTGTTGTGAACATGTATACAGTTCATAAGTAGGTGATGTACTCTACATATCTCTACGTGAAACCCTGCAAATACTGACATCAACGATGAGCAACATAAACTCGTGCAGGGTTGCAGCCATCAGCATTGTGAAAGGGGAAAAGGAGCTGCAGTTTACATAACTTGGTTCTTCACATCTTGACATGTGTAATTTGAGTCGCTTCTTGTTGTTTTTCAATTTTCCCACTTTTAGTGATTATTGTTTAGTAGCAGCAGGTTTGAAGGGTTCACTCGTGGCATGTAGTTTTTTTAAAGGTTCCTCAAATTCACACCAGAAAGATGTTACCAGCTTGCTGTAAGTGTTGAAGATGCAATTGGAGTCTGGAGTTGGAATACAAATACGATGCCAAACTCCTGTAGACGTAGAAACAATACCCTGTAGCCATTGTTCCCCTATATCAGGATGATATTGCAATGGTTCCACATGTTGAGAGCTATCACTTTATATTGTTCTTGAGAAATGAATGTATTTGGGTGAACTAAAGTGTATCAACATTCATACTCTGACAATCATTGGTATTTATCCCAACTGGCCCGGATTTCTTCCATGACTCCAAGGTTTTTTGCACTTATTTTCATATTCCACCAACTTCAGTCATATTTTTGTGAAAACAAAAGTGGTTGATTCATCAAAAAACTGGGGAAAATAATGTCACCATCTCCATAAGAAACACACAAAAGCAGTAGTGCTCCGACTCCGACTCCTCCAAACAGGGCACTGCTGGAGCAGCAGGAGCAGAGGTTCCTTTCGGAGCTTAGGAGAACTAGTTGGTGGTATGGTGTTCACATGTATTTGTTTTGAAAGACTTTTGGATTTCTTTTGGGTGAACCTGAAGTTTTGGTGCACATGATCCAATTTGATCTTTTTGGATTGGTTGAAACCAGCACTCACTACCTGTAAAGATCGTTTGGGAGAAACAAACGTGCCTTTCTACAAAGGAAACTATGTCTTAGTTCAGGGAAATTGAAATCCAGATGCGTGAATCATGAAAAAGGTGATCACATATATATATATATATACATTTGAATGTACACATATTCTTATCCACCAAAAGAGGCTGACAAAGGGCATGGGTACCTGCTTTTGGGGTGTACTGCCTTGAGAATAGGGGTATCCTTCCTAGAGCATCTAAAAACTTGGTCCTGAGGCCTTGTTCTGTTTGGTGAGCATACATGAGGATGTAGTTTCCTGAATTCTGATCTTTGTTGATCAGGGTACCATTCCACACAGGCATGAAGAAAACGAAGAACACTGGCGACAAGGGATGTATGTATATATATATATATATCTAGTTGGTGGTTTCACATATTTTGTTATTTTCACCCCGATGCCTGGGAGAAATGATCCAATTTGACGAGCATATGTTTCAACTGGGTGCTTCAACCACCAACTACATATATATATATATATATATTTATATATGTATATACACATCAGGTATATATAGGTTCTTATGAAGAAACACACGTATTTAGGGAATGCAATTGGTTGCCATACCTTTATCAATCAAATTGCCGTGGTTTGTTTATGTGATTGTTTTCTGCATTTGTCATTTTTGTTGTTCAGGTAGCTGGCGGCATGTTGGAACCTGTTCTTAACATCGTCTGGGAGCCTATGCCCCGGGTGAACCTGGTGAATCGGGACAGGATTCATGAGGAATCTTATCAATTACAGCCCATTTGAGGTTGCTATGTGCATCATATGTATATATGATAGTATGTAAATATATTTTTCTGATCAGATTCATTTTAAACCTATCATGTACCCAAGTATAAATGATCCAAAGACATAGTTAATGGTATGTTAATGCTTAGGGTCAGATAATTTGATTCAACAAAACCTTCATGAGAACCCCCTCACCTCTGCCATTCAAACCGTAGGGCAAGGCTCCCCTCCGAAACCGGCCGCTATTTTACATATGAAAATGTCAAAATCAAATCCCATAAGATCTAACTCTTCGCAATTTACTGTACCTCCTCCGAAGTTTAAACAAGAGCAATCCCCCTTTCTCAAAGCTACCTGGATCCCAACCCAATTTTCGGAAGCCGGATCGTCTAAACCAAACCACAACCACCATTTTTCGGGAGAAAAAACTCGCTGTAAAACTTCCGCAACGGTTGCCCCTTCCGGAGGCCCTTCCAGGTTTGCTAGCTTCACTAGGAAGCTTGGTCGCTTGCCCTTGGAGACGAATGGACGAAACAGGGGAATTTGGAAGGCTTTAAAAGGTGGGAGAACAAGAAGGAGAGCCTCAGCCGGTTGGTCACCCCAAAATGGTATAATAAATTGCCCAGATATGGCCAGATATGTTATAACAAAAATATCAACCAACAAGAAAAGCCTAAACAACAGGGCAGTTTTTTTTTTTGGGGGGGGAGGGATTGATTGTATGTATAAACTATATATATGGTATATATTGATTGGTTGGTGTATATATTTTTTTGTTTCATTGGTTGCAGGTGGATATTATTGAAACTCCCATGTTAGTATGGAGTATGGATGTTTTTATTCGAGATGAGTGGAATCAGTACAAGTTATTGATGCTATGCAGTCAAGCAGAGATGGTTGTTTCAAGTTGCTAGAAGATGCTTTAAGAGGTTCTCTTATTTTGCACGTTCTACATTTGTTTTGCTTCACAAAGCAGATACCCATGAGTCTTTCATGACATATAGGGGGACCTTCGAAAAAGAACATGGAGCTGTCATTACCTCAACTGTTCCTGCATGTTCTTCCATTTTTGTTAAAGGGTCGAAAGTGATAGCAAGGTTACGGCAGGTTTCTCTAAAAAGAAAATTTCAACTCCATTTTTGTTGCACCCAAATTTGATTCTTTCCTCTTAAAGAAAGATCACATTATTAGTGAGCCTTACTAGCGGGGAACCCCCCCACGTGACACAGGGAGCTGCCGGGGGTATGCAGCAAGCTGAGGCTGGTTTGGTTGTCCAAGGTATCAAGGAGATCTCTGCAGGGCGCAACGGAGCTTTGGAGCCATTTTGTTCTATTAACAGATGACGCATCCATGGGACGAACGGTATATTTACCTATACATTTACCATAGAAATCAACCAAATGTAGGGAAATATACCGTTCGTCCCATGGATTGTATGGGTTAGGTAGCCCTGAAACAGAGGTGACAAGAGAATGACATATTCCTTCCATTCTTGAAGGTGGAGTAGGTTTTGTGGGCCCGACATGAATTTGGATTCGGACGAATTTGTGAAGTCAACAGGAGAGGTTTTTTTTGTGTTTTCCAATTGGAGCGGGTGAATGTGTTTCCCTCAATTTAAGATTATAGATATGATTCATAGATGTCCAAGCATAATTTTGTATTCCCGATTTGTTGCAAGAGAGGAAGTGTTGGTCCATTCCGGATGTCCTATTTTGATCAGTTTTTGGGTCATGAATTTGGTACCAGTTTTTTCCCAAACTGTTTCCTTGCCAGTGCCAGCAACCAACTGCTGGTTTTCAACTAATAGATATAGGATTCCTATAGGCTGTTAATCTTAAAAACTGCAGTCGCGGAACAAAACACCCCTGAATTTGGGACTGATATATTTTTTAAATTCCCAAACGATGGTGTTGGTCTTGAATTTCCAATTTTGTGGGTTGAAGTTCATCAAGTTGATGCAGGATGTTCGTGTTTCACAAATTATTTTTGTCGTACCCTAGCAAGCTCTTCATATATGAATGAAGTGATTCGGAAAGGAAATTCAATGAAACATGCCATTCATCAGTTCAGCTTAATAAATACCTGAGCTGAATAGCTACTGGTCGGGATCTCGTTTCTGCGCCTCCGCTCAAGCTGCTCATGCTGCTCTCAGCTGAACATTGCCACTTTCACCGGAGATCTGGTATGCATGTAAACATGTCTCGAAACATTTGCACCAACTACAAAGAAGTCGTTGTTTTGAAAAACAAACATATGGATGTGCACCTACGAATATGCAAAAAAAAATCATATTGTTTGTTTTTGCAGCTGAAATTATCTTGGTAGGTGAATGGCATCCATCTTTTTTTAAATTACACCAGAAAAATAGGTTGGTTGTTTCCCCGCTTTCTCCACAGGTGCATTTGAGTCAACTTCCTGTACCGGAAGTCCAAAGACCAGACATTGCCCATTGGTAGTAGGAAATCCTTTACTTATTGGATCATCCTAAAGACCATTCTGTATTTGGTCTTGGACTTTCAGGGTGTACAGTAAACATATATATATATATCCATTGACCACTTGGTAAGATCAATATCTTAGATCAGTACCCTTCAACAGCTTCAGTGGTAATCCAATAAGCCCCAAAGTTGGAAAGTTTTGAAAAGCACAGCAGTTGGAGCCAATGTTGACGTGAAAAACAGCTCCGTGCCATCGGTCACGCGGCTTGAAAAGCATAAGAATCACGGCTTGTTTGGCCATGCTGGGAAATCTTTTTGTAGATTTTGACGAAAAAACATAGGACTACAACTGGAAGCACGATCGTGTTTTTGTTCATGTTTGTCCTCCTTCTCCTCCTTATCATCATCATCATCATCATCATCATCATCATCATCANTCCATCATCCATCATCCATCATCCATCATCCATCATCCATCATCCATCATCCATCATCCATCATCCATCATCCATCATCCATCATCCATCATCCATCATCCATCATCCATCATCCATCATCCATCATCCATCATCCATCATCCATCATCCATCATCCATCATCCATCATCCATCATCCATCATCCATCATCCATCATCCATCATCCATCATCCATCATCCATCATCCATCATCCATCATCCATCATCCATCATCCATCATCCATCATCCATCATCCATCATCCATCATCCATCATCCATCATCCATCATCCATCATCCATCATCCATCATCCATCATCCATCATCCATCATCCATCATCCATCATCCATCATCCATCATCCATCATCCATCATCCATCATCCATCATCCATCATCCATCATCCATCATCCATCATCCATCATCCATCATCCATCATCCATCATCCATCATCCATCATCCATCATCCATCATCCATCATCCATCATCCATCATCCATCATCCATCATCCCAAGGTGGTTCATAAACATTTCATAAACCCAGATGACGCGTCCCTTGATTTGTGGAAAGATGACCAAATGACTTTTTTTCCGCCTGGTGACTCTCCACAACCCAATTCCTCAGATGTTTTTTCCTGGTTGAGTACCAGGACTTGGGGGGTGTTTTTTTCCCAACCAGACCCTAATTCAGGTGGCAACAACAGAAGAAAAGATCACTAAGATACCTGAACCAATATTGGTCTTAGTAGACTCCTTTCCTTTGCATCTATACAGACTTCAGGCTTACTTGACTCAACATTGGGTACATTGTTTTTAAGGGTAACGACCCTCATTTTTGTGTTGCTCAGTTCTATATTACCTACAGATCCATCCCTGGACAGCCCTGAACGAGGCGTAATTATGGCTGAGTCAGAGGCTCACGAGTTTTTGGGTCACTTGGTTCAACATGCAGGAGTTTGTGGTTTTCTAGCTATTAGAGGAGCTAAAGAATCGCAGGATCCTCAAAAACACTGGGTAGCTAGATTAGCAGGACGTGTAGACTTGTGTATTCCATTTTACGTGTTTGATTACGATATGTTTACTGTATATATTTTTTTGTTTAAATAGTATATATATATATTTATTCATATATATATATACAAATCTATCCCTAAGGATCCAAGTGCTTCCTATCCTTACATCACATTGGGTTGCCAAATGTGGCAATCTCCTTAGGAGGCACCCAAATAATCATGGGAAGCAGCTGCCAAATTGGTTTCAGGATATCTGTTTTTTTGTTATCGGTTTAGCATGGTTTCAGGTGATACTGTGGGTTTTTGTTTTTAATGGAGGGCAGATCCACATTTGTTTAAATTGGATTTTTGGTCAATAATCTATGGGATTTTATGGGATTACCTATGAACTAAACAGATCTAAATAGTATAATGGCAGAGTTCAGCAAATGATTGGGGGTTTGATGTTGGTGATTTACTACTCCAGCATATCCACCAAGTGATACCCCCTGGAAGTTTAACATAGCCCCTGAAAAATTACCATTCCAAGGGGAAAGTAGTCTTCCAACCATCATTTTTCAGGGGCTAAGTTAAACTTCGGGGGTGTAATCACAAAAAAGCTTACCAACAACCAACCAATTGGCTGCGATTTTTTGTTTGGCTCATAAAGACTTCCTTCAGCTCTTCATGCCACCCAGATCCATAGGTGTCACTCAGATCCCCCGGGGTCAATCACAAGCTGAAGATGTTTGGGGAAGATATGCACCACCTTCTAGCGTGACTGGACCAAGGTCCAACATGTGCTTTAAATGATGCTTTAGATTTGATCATAGGTGGCTACCGTGTTTTTCAACATGTTCGTTTGGTTGCGTTCCTTGGTTTTAACCGCCAGGTTGTGCAGTTTGTATATTTGAGATGGTTGATCATGTCTTCATCTTGATGCTTTTTTTGCCAGCTTGGAATCCAGTGGAATGGGGGAATCCCTTTTTAGGTCAGACCGGGGAGCTTCAAAAAGTGGATGGAAATTCCACTATATATCCAGTCATATTCTCAAATGATGATTGGGGTGTTCAATCACCTCCGGAACGCATAGTATTAGGGTTCCAGTACCATTCTCAGGAGGTGATTGGATCCCTAGGGTGAGATCATGATACTTCAACAACGACCTTCTTGAGATGTAAATTCACCTTCTCCGATACTTCCTCTCATTGTCATTTACCAAGAGATTGATGATATTTGATATTCTCAAACAACTTTTTGGAGAAAACTGCCCATCTAAACACTTCCGAAGAACTATACAGGTTCATGTTGTACTGCCAAACCATGTGGAATAATGCTTTCCCGCCTAGGTTTTTGTTTGTGCACACACTGCATTTTCATGCTGTGAGAATCTTCCAAGCAGCTGATCGACTTGTGACTTCCTATGATTAAGCCTCCCACATCAGCAATGAAAAAAACCTGGTTGGTTGGGTTGTAAAGGGTATTATACTACCCAGGTACATAGGGGTTATAATAAACCATTATAAGAATCCCTATTAACCAACCAGTATCATGGAAAGTAACAAAGGGTATTTTTCGTGGCTCACATGAGGCTTGAAAACAGAGGATCCAGAGGACTGATTTCCACTGCCCGAACCTTCGGTGTGAGGTGTTTTTGTTGTTCGGAAGTACTCAAATATAAAGCTACCTGGTGGTTTCAAATATTTTTTATTTTCACCCCTACCTGGGGAAGATTTCCAATTTGACTGATCATATTTTTCAGATGGGTTGGTTCAACCACCAACTAGAAAGTGGTTCACCGGGAAAACTAACGTGACATATCCCTTGGATCTACCTTTTCCCCCAAAGCCATTTGCTACTCTTACGGCCTGGGCCTCGGGGTGATATATCCAACAAATTCCCTCTGAAAAGATGATAATTTGGAAAAGTAACAAATCTCCTGTACCTTTCTCAAACAGGTCCCCAAAGGGCTGAGGTTACTAACTTGCAAACCATCAACTACCGTAAGGAGGGGCCTGCCAAACTGCTATAGATGGAGTTATCTTGACCGGTTGTCAGGAAGATTGGGAGCTTTAGGGTGGTTATTGGGAGCTAAAAAAAATGCATCCTGGGCAAAGGACATGTTGCTAAAGTGGGAGGGATGAATGATTGATGGAGTCATCAAGGGAAAGCAATCAGTGTGGAGCTTCATATAGTTTTATGAAGAAAATAAGTTCACATGTACACATGCTGTATTTTTGTATTTACACATGTTTGGAAAGAAATATGTTGCAACTATTGAATTTATATATATATATAAATAATGTACACTTACAGTTTTTTGTACAACATTCCTGCAGTGGATAGACTATGGAGTTGGACTGTGCCCAGTTGGAAAGTCAATCTCAAAGATAGCATCATAGACTCATAGACTAATTTCCGTTGATTCCGGAAATTGTGAGCTTTTACCATCCGATATATATATATATATACATTATATATATTCTATTCTCTCCTAGGATAAGTGCAGTTGACCAGGGTATTCACTGTTGTTAAGTGAAATCTTTGATGCAATAATAAGAGTGTAGATAGCAGGATGGCTACACATAGTTCATATAATCTCCTTTCATCATTATGTCATGTATTTGTTTTATCTTTTGTGTCATGCGAAAGAAACATTACTGTACATAGGGCTTATGCTTTGATTTCACGCTTATTATCACTTTTCAACAAATATCTCTTGGTACATTCGCATCCACGAGTGAGCCACTCCAACCTGCAACTTGTGGAGACATGTGAAGAAAAAAACGGGATCTTCTGACGAGTCAGGATCTTGGACATGAGAGGCACCACGATGTTGTTTTCTTCCGGGAATGGAGCTGTTGAAGTACTTTTAAAGTCAAAACAACAAATTGCAGCTTTAGAATGTTTTCTATATAAATTTTGCAAACCCAAACATTCAACATTCAATGTATTGGTATAGTTACCTACATTTATCCCACAAAATACCCATTTATGCCCAAATGTAGGTAAATATGATTGAACATCTGGCAAGTACTGTTTTTTTTGTCACAGTTTTTTGGGATGCGTTTTTTTTTGTTCAAAAAGTGTCCCTTCTCATCCTGCATGTGTTTGGAGCTGGAAAACCGCCCGAGATTTCGAACAACTCCTGTCCTACGGTGGGTTTTGTTGTTAGAATGGTTCCATATACGCAACCATACTGTTGATGGTTCAGAAATCCGGCTACACCACCTGGGATGTAAACAAAACATTCAAAAAACATGTAGATATTGGGATGTTTGTTTTACCTATCAACTAGTGCATGATTTCTTCCATCAACAGTATCGATCATAGATTTCTAGTATCTCACATATTTACTGCGTATAGATGGTAGTTGAAGGACCTGTTTCTTTCTGACAGTCAGACTACATGACCTGACATAGATGATGAGCTTACAACAAGCCACAGAATGTGTGTTTTGATATTTATATATATATATATATCTATACTAGTATATGATATGCTATTGTCTTATTTGTTTCTATTTGTTCGCACTTTGAATTTGACATTTTTAATTACTGGTGTGATTGATATAAGTTCGCACTTTCCTGCCTCAAGTATTCAGGGACAGGTGAAATACATGTTGTTGTTTAAGTGAAATCAAGCACGCCTCGAAGTCAATCAACACCTGAACGATATTCAAACGCACCATCCTACCGATATGTATATATACAGTATATATTTTTTATTTACGTATATATATTTAATTATATATATAGATATAGGAAGTGCCTTCAGTACGCTTGTCCTCTTGAAATAGCGGGCTTTCAATTTGTCAGTTTCCACATGGTTCAATGTCCGAGCCACCTTCACAGGAGATACATTGATATTATGGATATTTCATGGACATTAAACATGTTTACACCATGGGAACCCACAACCTTCATTTTTAGAGGTTATAAGCAATATATTGGGGGTGTAAAACCTTCATTTTTCATGGTTTTGGGTTCCCATGGCAGTAAATATATATATATACATATTGCAAACACATGCTTTGGATTTAGATATTTAGACTTGATTCTATTCATTTGACCTTAAGAATTTCTTGACTAGTTGGACTGCACTTGAGATTCCATATCAGTGTAGTAAGTCCAAGCCTTGGTAGGTCTGACTTGCTTGATGTGGAAGTGTCATTATGCATTGACTTGATCCACAACAATTTCTTCTAGTTCAAAAACAGGTGGTTGAACTGTTGGTGACATCTATATCGTATCATCTTGATATTCAAACAACACATGCAATTGAATTCGATGAACATTTGTAGTACATAATATCACTTGAATCTCCCTAGAAGTGCAACATAAAAGACATAGATCACCATGTCTTCTCAGGAGGTACAATTGGATGTTTGTGTCTAGGGCCGTGAAACTCTACAGGTCGTCAAGTTCGAGAGATCCGCCAGAGGAGCTTAGATGTTTTTTTGGTGGGACGCAAATCATTTCCTTGAAAACCGTAACATCCTGGAGTTTGCGAAGTTCCAGATGTTTTTTTTTGTTTGTTTTCGATCCCTCAGATTATTGCAAATAGATGAAAGTAGATGAAAGTTGATTACCCATTGAATACGAAGATTCCTGAAATTCATTATGCTTGCTTCATTGTGTCTCAGCATGTTTGGTCATACTTGCTGGGGGACACTCCCAACTTTATGATGTTTCTTTTTTGGAGCAGTATTTGAGCAGATATGTGTCCTGCTGCCGTGTCATAGACACTCAGGCCGTTTCTCCATCAGCCCTTCAGATGGATCCCTAAAATCCCGTCAACAGCTCCTTCAGTTCCATTTTGTTGGCTTGGCAAATGCCCAATTTGCATTTGTCTTGTGTGGGGAAGCATGTGTTTTCGCTATAGATATACGCCATCCGTGGAAAGAAAAAGCGGGCCCCTCTTCCCACGACTTCGACACCAGGATGAGTCACAACTCATAAGGACACAGACGATGGAGGCGCCAACAGGAAAATAGGACTTGGTGACAACAATGACTCCTGGATACCCCAGAGGATCAATGTATGGTATGTTTACATACGTCTTGGTTGATTTTATGGTAAATGTAGGTAAATATATTGGATTCTAGGGGTACTTGGATCTGTTTTTTTCCCAATGTGTATGATGACATCTCTGAAAAACAACGCTTCTGGAAGCTGAAGGAAATATTTGTCACTGTATCCCCAAAGACCCTGCGATTTCCGATGGGTCCATTTTTTGGTTATATACGTGTTTGTTGTTTGGGGATGTATAATCATCCTAGATTCTCCGTGGGATGGAAATATTTACTTCCAAATTTAGCCATTTTCACCTAATGTATAGATCAATAATCCATACATGGATCCTAGATCCTAGGATCCGTACATGGATCCTAGATCCTAGGGCGTTGTCTTCGTTGGTTCTTTTTTGTTTGTTTTTTTTCGTCTTTTTGTCATTTTCTTGTTCATTTTGTTTTTTTTTGTCATTTTTCTACCAGTATCAGTATTTCTCAAACCTGTCGCTTCTTTCAAAAAGACATCAGTCACCACGGACAGTGCCTGTCAGAAAGCAATTGGCCGTGGTTTGGGAGCCTTTACATCTTTACAATCTTTACAGTTCCATATTAGGCAGCTTGATCCTCTGGAACTTGTGATTTTCTTTCGAATCAGCTGAGCAACGCAAATACCTTGATTCTTTTAAACAATGATAACTAGGTGGTGGTTGCAAATATTTTTTATTTTAAACCCTATTTGGGGAAGATTCCCATTTTGACTAATATTTTTTCAAAGGGTCGGTTCAACTAGATAAGGATCCCTTTTTTAAACAACCAGTATAATGCAACTTAAGGGTTGTTTTTGTTGGTGGCTCCACCTTGATTCTTTTGGATTCCCTATTTCAAGCTTAGGATTATGAAGTCACCTCACCCGTTCCATTGAGTTCCGAAACGAAACGAAGGTAACCAGGTGAATGGATGAAATGGAATCCGCCAAGGTTTTTTTTTTTGAAATTAGCTGATTCAGCTAATCCCTATGGATCCAAGTAGGTGCTTGGAAGGCATTTAGGGTACAATTTGGGGGCTAAAGTATCTTCTCAGCAGGTACTTGGATCCATAGGGAATGGTTCATTGGTGGTGTGGGTTGGTGGTTTGGATTTTCGGGATCCCCTTATGAACGGGATTGTTACTTAGGGGGTACACCTAGAATCTCAAACAAACCTGCCCCAAACCACCAATTAACCATTAGTTGACTGATCTTGAAGGTTACATAGGGTTTGGTGAAAGGAGATTTCAAACACTAGTTGTTTTGATCCTTGAAGTTGAAGTGAACCTACCATTTCTATATCCTACAACCAGGAACTGTAAGTGTGCCAAACTGCTGGAACTTGACATGTTACTACACTATTTGGGGGCTCAGGGATCACCAAACTAAACTGGGTGGTGATTTGAAACATTTTTTATTTTCACCTATTGGGAAGATTCCTATGGTGACTAATAGTTTTTAGACGGGTTGAAACCACCAACTAGATAGCCATGCATAGTATATCAAATTTGGTGTCATAACCCCAGTTGTATTGGTATAAATATATAGCCATTTATAACCCCAGGTGAAACCTATCTTTTATAGCCATTTATAGAGGCAGGCTCCCATGTCATTCCATTTATTTTCCGATCATATAGGGCTCGAGCCGCCAGGCCAATGAACTCACACAGTTGCAACTTGGTCCCTTCGAGGCGACCGTTTTGGTCGTGGTTTTTGGGGAAGATATAACTCCCATGTATCCGTTTATTATAGGGCAATTTATAAGGGTTATAACCTATACTTATAACTTATAAATAGGGGCCAGTTGATGGTTCCGAGTTTTTTAGGTCAAATCATGCTGAGCAAGGGGTAGTTTTATCACATGTTGATGTGAGTTTGATTTGAAGAATCTATAACCATCTGTGATGGTATAATGAACAAATCAACGCCAGAACATCAGTTGTTGTTTTACAAAAGTTTGCAAACTATTTCCGTTGATTGATCTAGCTACTGTGTGTATCTCTAGTAGTTTTTGGAGGGCGTAGTTTGCTTCCACAAAATGATGACACAAGTGATTGATCTTTGGCTGTTGACCAAGGTGACCTTTCTATACAGCAAGGAATACTGTAACTGTAACATTACATGAGTGCCAAGTTCACATGTTGTAGCCCAGTAGCGATAAAAACTGGATGCTACCTTCTATTTGTTGTGCGCTGATTGAACGCAGGGCCTCGAAAAAGTGTTTGACTTTAGAGAATGTGACGATGAAAAACTACTGTGCCCACATCATTAATTGATATATTTTCGCTCAGCCAATGCCCATTAATTAAACTTTTGGGGAGTTATATACAAATTTTACAAATTGCACATTTACTAGCAGTATATGAACATGGAATTATGATTTTAGTTGGTGGTTTCAAATATTTTTCTATTTTCACCCCTACTTGGGGAAATGATGCAATTTGACTAATATTTTTCAACTGGGTTGAAACCACCAATCAGGGATGTTGTAATAGCCTCAGGGTCCCAGGGTCCTCATCAACTGGCATGAAGCTGCCCTCGGGGAGTTTTTTCTGTGAGGCCGGAGTGACCTGCGAAATTCTGAGCGCATGGTGTGGGAACCGAACCTGGTGCAATAGTGCAATCCGAATGGTTTTCCCATGCAAAGTCCCGGTATATTTGACGTACATGAATGGGTGATTTTAGGCTAAATTAGAAGGTAAATCTAGCAGTTTCATGGATTCTATGGGATTGATCTTAGGTGTTTCTTGTTTCTGTGTTTTTCTTGCTTGATGAATCGCTTGTGACCTTTAAAAAAGGGAGTCTATACTACTCTCCGGGAGTTTTCTGCAGTTTTTTCTGCATCCGAAATCTTCCTTAGTTTTTTGGTAACCTTTTTTTTGAGGCAAAAACTTCAAATGGCCAAGAAATAACGACTGTTTTTTTTTGGGGGGGACTTCGAAGTCCAACCGATGGACTGGGTCGGTGGTGGCAACCCAAATATTTTTTTTATATTTGTATCCCTATATTTGGGGAATGATCCAATTTGACTAATACTGTTGATGGAAGAAATCCTGCAACTCCTTGGATGTATGAAACCCTGTAAATAATGTGATATTTACCATATCAACTGGTGCAGGACTTTTTCCATCAACCGTATTTTTCAGATGGGTTGGTTCAACCACCAAGTAGATAGATGACTTGTGGTTTCTGATTCTTGGCCACGGCAACTGAGGTATGGAGTGCCTGGTGATGATCGAAGGCGTTTTTTTCCCATGACGGTTGTTTTTTCCCACATGGGACGAGTCCGGTATAGGAATTTACCTACTAATTTAAGGTAAAAAATCAACCTTTCATGTTGGTTTTGCAAATATACCATACAGTTACATAGATCCTATGGGTTTGAGAAAGGATACCTTTTAGAACGTTTTTTGTTGATAGGTGATGAACTTTGGCCCCCATAACCCAAACGTGAAGTGCCTTAAAAAAAAAAAAAAATTCAGCCAACAGATGGTTCTCAAGGAATCCTCCCAATCGTTGGACTCATCAACTTATCATCAACTATAAACGTTCGGTGAAATTCACGATCTGAAGGATGTCGTTTGGATTGTTTGGATGTACGATCTGAGCGGAATGTTTTTTTTTTTGAATTGCCCGAGACTTGATGGAGATGAGCAAACCATGTGGAATGGATACAACTTAAGATGTATACAACCATTTAGGAAGTGTACAGGTACCAAAGTCAAGTGGGTGGAGGAAGACATATTACATCATCGCTAGAACCAAATCGAATTGGTCAAGTGGTCCTATGATTTCAAAAGAATTTTAAACACACACACACACACACATGTTTCGCTTAGAGCTGTTATTGAGACTTAGATTCGCTATTTTCCATGATGTTCTGATTTTTCTGGGTTGGTGACAATATTAGTGTCTCTTTGATCAGATGGTATGTACTTTGGCAGAGAATCCAATGGATGCTGCGATATATTTACATGATACACCATCCAAAAAACAAACAGGTGGGACCCACACATGGAAAATTGGAAAGAGACAATTTAGTTTTGGTGTGAAAGACGGGTGACTTTTTCTCAGGTTCCACATTTGTTTGGGGGTGCAGTAAGTGTGCTTGATCAGAAAATCCAGACCTCCAAGCTCATCCATGGGTAAAGTAATGCAATGTGATGCCGAAACCGATTCGATTTCAACTTGGGGTACTATGGCTACCATGGTATTTTCCTGTTTCTCAACATGCATAGTTTCCCATAGCATCTATGAATTCACTGGCGTTTTTGTTCCTTGGCAAATGTTGGAAGGTGATACCAGTTAACCAGTTGGTGGTTTCACATATTTTGTATGTTCACCCCGAAAATGGCGGTTTCATGATCCTCAGAGTCGCCATGAACGAAGGGGTGTTTTTTTGTCACCATGAACCAGGAATCTTTGAATTTCAAGTACAAATATCCCAGGTTCCCAGCCACCGAAAACCGTGCGGTGCCAGGCGTATTGATGTGACACATTACTGTCGCAACTCATGGTCAGCCACCACGGGATTGACCTTGTTTCTTGGCGTTCACACAGCACACCTAATGGCGTTTTTTTCTGCCCAAACAAGTAGCCTCAAACATAGTGATGCAAATTGCACACAAATTATAATACACACCACAAATTACACACGAAAAAAAAAGTGCATGACATGACACAACTTCAGGAAGGTGTTTTGAGTCAGAAATCTGCAAAAGGCTTTGATGGCGTTGCGGCCCAGAGACGTAGGACAGAGTTTGTATTACCTAAACTAGGTGGTGGTTTCAAATATCTTTTATTTTCATCCCTATTTGGGGAAGATGAACCCATTTTGACTCATATTTTTCAAAGGGGTTGGTTCAACCACCAACCAGTAAATTATTCCATCAAAATTGACCAGATGGAAGTATTTATGCTATGGATCCTGGATGCTACACAAATTCTTGTCCAGGGAACGATCATCAATGATCAGCGCCTGCAAGCCAGCACTTCTGTGTCGATGTTTTTCCTTTTCCTGTTTGGTGGGATATGTTTCCTTGTTCCTGGAGGGTGTATGTATATATATATATATACTTATTAGTATATAAACCCAAATGACCCATATTTTGGGGCTTGTTTTGGAAGATTTGACCCATAAAAATGGAAGGTCTACCCGCAGCAAAACCATGGCGACCTGAGGAAGAATTACAACCGACTCTTCACAGATCCCGCACCGATGCGAGTGAAGAAGTACGGGACACCCAGACGGGTCGGCAGACGGGGGAGTTGGTAGGTGGAAGTGAACCTTCCTCTGTGGTGGAAGTAGATGGCTAGCCACTCCAAAGAGGTGACTTAGTTCGGGGCCATGATAATACATGGGAGTTGCGCCATCTACTTTGCAGGTGGTATAAGATTGGTTGCCGGTAGAGGAGAAACACATAATGAATGATGATGTCATGATCTTAGGGTAGATGAACGACAACAGCAACAGTTGAAAACGTGTTTGTGGTATAAACACCACGAAACCCAAACTGTGTGCAACTCCATGTAGCTCCATGAGGTCTCGCTTGGTATCATCTTAAAGCCTTCAGCATTTGACATGTGCTGAATTTGTTCATATTTGCTGCAAGGTTGTAGTTGATATCTTTTCAGTGGATGATATGATCAATTTACATAGATATATATATATATATATGAGGATTTTGCTTATGGCACGACACGAGTGGCACTCCATGAGATGTGCCCAGGATGGTGGTGGAATATCGTTTGACCTTCTCGAAACCTTGGGATGTCGCCAACACACGCTATGCTTGGGGGCCCTAGGCAGGTCGAGTGATGACTGCGTTGTCCATGTTCCCCCCAAACCTCCCGTATTTGACGTTGAAACTAGTTGTGTTCCAAATGAACTGTGTGTAGCAAAACCGGCAGAAGTCCCAGAATCAAAAGTGTGAGCCTCATACCGGAAAAGAAGGGCAGCAGTGTAAGATGTCGTGTAAGCAGAGGTCTATGGGCATGATTCTGCGACATAAGGCTGTTTATTGACGTTTTGGTACACTAATGTTTTTGAATTACATATTATATATATTACTTTCTTGTAATGCAGAAGATGATTGCTTATAGTGCTATGGGTGGTTCTTGTTGCACTAGCAAGACAAGTAGCAATGAAATTGCGTTCAGCTGGCGATGATAGCCATCCTTTGCCTGCCTGTGCACATGCTTGTTGAACTGCAGATCATATGGTCTAGCTCAATTTCTCAGCGCCTTTGTCCATATATATATATATCCGTTACATGTGTATATATATATATATATTTTTACATAAATGATAAACTATTAAATAGTTTGAAATAGATTTTGCTCCCCCACAGACAAATTATAAATCGTACTTAACGCAACTTATGGAATAAACATCATCAACCTGCCTCATCCGATCATCAAAACCACTTGTTTGACACTATGGAAAAAACACATCCCCTTTTTAATGACCCGTCGTTTTTTCACGGTGATCCACTCGTCTTCGTGATTCGGGGCCCGAGGCCAGTGGTGCAAGTCGTATGGGTTTGTATCCCGTGATCGCAGCGAAGGTTTCCCGGATGGGTGGTCGACCCATGACAACAGGATTCGCGGGTCGAAACCGTAGAATTTGTGAACCTCCATATAGATACAGGATGATCTATAGGATACGAAAAAAAAAACACAAAAACACAGATGATGATAGGTCCTTTGCATGGGTGTTTTTTTTAGATGAAAAGAAAATCCGCCAGAAATTGTACAATGATATTTATTTTGCCATGACTTTTGGTGATGAATTCTTCCAATTCACTGATGAAAGCTTGTATGTCAGTGTATGTCATGACCGTAACCTGGGAATGCATCTTTGATATTTTTCTTGGCTGTCATGATTGCCGCTCTGTGGAAAGGTCAAGGATTTGAATTATTGAAGGTGTCTTCCGAATCAACTTGATTGTCTCAACAAGGTTGTATGGTTTGACTTGACGTGATTTTGCATGCAAGCTACCACCAAAAGAAAGTCCGTTGTTTGGGGGAAGGTGTTTACTAAGTAAGCACATCAACTTTCTGTATGACATCTATTCTGTTTTTTGTGTATGAAAGCTTCTTTTGTAGCATGTTGTTTTGCCTTCATCAAGAAAAACACAGAGGACATGTTGATGTTCAGGTGGCAACACCTCGGTGCGAATGAAACAGACAAACACATGGGGGAAAATAATCTCAGCTCAAAAAAACATGGGACAGCTCGTTACAGGTTGCAGTTTCAAAAAAGGAAAAAGGGAGATTGTAATATGTAATCTCCAAAAGGTACCTAGTGCTTAAGTAATTCACGACGTGATTCACCAGGATTTACAGTTATAAAGATGCTACTTTTTTTTGGGAGATTTAAAGTTATAAATAAAGAGGAGATTTTTCCACCAGATCAGAACACCTAGACTCCACACTTGAAGATGCTTTTGCAATGATGATGGGATAAAGCTGGATAGCTCTGACAACTGTTTCTGGGTTTTGCCAAACTCCTGGCAACATGTGATGGCCTCAAAAAAACTAGCCTCCATTGTGTGTCACCACTTTTGGAATTAAGGTTTGAAGCATATTCTAATTGCTGGCATTGTTTTATTATTTGAAGCTGGAAATTACCCTAAAGATGGTCTAGTCTAACACAGTGATGTGAACAACTCCAATCAAGACATAAACCGAAACAGTTCAGACGTGGTCAGACCTTTCACAACACAACATCCAGCATTGAGACGCCAATGTGGTCATGCCATGCTGTGGCTGGCTGCTTTTGGTGCTGCTAGCTTGTAGCCATTCGCTTGAAAGTTTGCTTCCCACGTCCTTTGGGCAGCAAGCAGGGCTTTGAAACCGGGGCTGTTTTTTCATGAGCTGCTGATGTGAGTGTTTTGCAGTTGCATCAAGATTTGATCGATTCTCAAGCCGTTTATGTATCGTAATACCGTATATCCACCTTACCTATTAATTTTCCATCCTGTTGTCAGAGTCTAAGGGTGTCCAATCACATCCGATCCGACATAGTGCATGCGCAGTCTAGTGTTTTGCGTCGCAACTACCCAACAGTAGTATTGACCTCGCATTTGGGAAGTTTGCACCTCTACTCTTGAAGATCAAAATGGAGTGGTCATTCTGGAGTCTTTGTTTGATTTCTGCAATGATATCGACATGTTTTGGAGGCATCTCAGCCACACAGCAGCCTTTTCAAACAATGGGGGTCATTTTGAGAACTGAGGGCCATGAATATTCGCTATTCACTGTCCATTGGAATCTAGTAGGAACAACAACAGCAGCAACAACAGCAACAATAACAACAATATCATTCAAAAAAAAACATGTTATAAATGAAGACAACCATAATATGATCTAGTAGGAACAACAACACCAGCAACAACAGCAAGAACAACAACAATATCATTCAAAAAAAACGACATGTTATAAATGAAGACAAGCATAATATGATCCAAATTACTGTTCTTTGTTTCATCCATTAAATTTCCTGTTGCACTGGACACATGTGCTAGCAATTGTACGTTGTCTCTTTCTTATCAGGCGCGATGCGCCGCGAGATCATACAACCTTTGTCCGTCTGAAGACGCGCTATGAGGACTTCAGCTACATGGATATGGCTCAAGATTCCCGTACCAAAAGAACAACAAATTTGGTCATCTTCATGTCATATCTGGGTGGCGGTTTCAAATATTGTTTATTTTCAACCCTATTTGGGGAAGATTTCCAATTTGACTAGTATTTTTCAGGTGGGTTGAAACCACCAACCAGCATATTTATGTATGTTATTTTGGTGCACTATGAGGCAATATCCGTCATGCTTCTTCTAAAAAAAATATATTTGTTTTTCAATATCCAAGGTATTCAGAAAAAGGATTTACAACTTGGGTTGATCATGAAGCCAACCAGAAACTCTCCATGTGAAGCTACTTGTTGCCTAGTCTTTTGACGGATCTTGCCGGAAGTCATGTCATCCCATCACACCCAAGCTTTGGGTGTGTTTGAAGATCCAATCCAGCCTTTTTTGGATTGCTAGTTCTTCGAAAAATACGGCCATGCCATAGTTCAATCTGTTGATGGTTCAGAAATCTGGCGAGAAAACCAGTTGAGGTTGCTAGTTTATCCCATCATTTGCAAGGTTGTTAGCACCACGACAGGTGGTTAGCCGAATCAACAGTACCATGGTGAATTCTCAGCCTAAATACATGGATGCAGGTTTGTTCTGCAGTTTATGTTTGTACACTGTTTGTTGATGCATATCTTAGACATATGTCTATTGTGTATAATATATATTACATAATATATTTAGTTTTTGTAGTCACAAAACTATATACTTATCCTCTAGTATATTCAAGATGGTAGTTAACTGTAAATATCACACCCTCATTTTCCAGTTCCCTATTTGTTTGGAACCTGGGGTCGAATATTTACCTGATATATTGGCTTGCCTGGGAGCAAGAGGTTCAAAATCCATAGGGAACTGGAACATCAGGCAAAGCAAAACACCGCAACTTTCAATCATTTAGGTTCAAGAAGTGGATATTTTTTCCCGCTTTCCTGCGCAGGATGTAGCCTGGGAACCAGGAAATGTCAGCTGTTGGAACCATCCCGCAGCCAAAGAACAGGACGGTTAGGTGTGACAAACCATGCCAGTGATGTCGGGCTTGTGGACAGATTTGCACTACTACCGTTGATGGGTCAAAATCTGGTAAACTCACCAGTTGATATGGTAAATATCCCATGATTTGCAGGGTTTTAGCACCATCCTTTCGGTGGGTTTTATCGCTGGATTTCTGAACCATCAACGGTGCTCACATGCTGCTGTGGCACTGGGCCATTCGCTTTGAAGACTTCCAACAGGGGCCCCACATCCAAAAAGTCACACCAGCTATGAAAAATGGTGGATGTTGGACCAATTTAGTATAGATAGGGTAGTGTTCACATATAAGAGCGGTTTGCTGAAACATAATGTGGTTGGTTGAATCTGAGGTTGTTGCCAATCTCAAAGTATGATAGGAGCATGCAAAAACGGCATGTTTTCGGGGACAACTTGTTGGGTGAATCCTAAGACTCCAAACTGGCTCCATGGAGATGCTGCAGTAAAAAGTGAAGGTTTGAAGGTTACCACAATGGTTTCGCTACTGGAGACGTGTAATCATCCTTGGTTCCCCTAGTGGACGTTCCAATGTAGCTTTCAAGCTGA
The DNA here is from genome assembly GCA_000507305.1 of Breviolum minutum Mf 1.05b.01. Taxonomy (NCBI): domain Eukaryota; class Dinophyceae; order Suessiales; family Symbiodiniaceae; genus Breviolum; species Breviolum minutum. The sequence goes on along the minus strand of DF240045.1, from coordinate 119,822 downwards.
GATACGACCTACCGGACACAGGTACAGAGTAGACAAAGATAATAAGGGAATTCGAACCTGTGTATATTGTGTAATCATATGTATGTAGATGTATATTTTGACTTTTATGCATATATATATATATACATGGTACCCCCCAAAAAAAACCTACATNTTTTCTTATATATATATATACAATGCACAACTTGTATAATAGCGTACATATTTATATATGGACCGATAGGTATCTAGATTGATCCTATAGCAGGCCGCGGCAGTTCTATCTTGTTTGCAACGGCAGGACTTGGATTTCCGGAGCTGTTGCTATGTCCAAGAGAATCAAACCTGGCGTCTACAGCGTAAAGCACGTCGCTCCTCGGTTTTTCCGAACGGATAACGTCTGAAGAGATTCGTGACACTTTGACGAACATGGAGAAGAGGTCCTGAAATCACTAAAGTCTGTTGTACTGTCAGGAAAGCCATGGAACCGAATTTCGGAATGTTTCACCTTCAGCATCCACGGTTTCCATCAAGATATTTCATTTCAAAAAGCTACCAGTTGTTTACAAGCTTCCAAGTTTGAAATGCTATATTTCTTGGGATGAACAACTCTTTCTTAAGGACAATTAGGAACACGTAAAATAATATGATGTCACCGGTTGGATCCAACAGATGGATGAGACTTGAGTCTTGGCCCTAATTATTGGGATAATATAGTCGAAGCATTCATGAAGGTATAAGGACGAAGCAGAAGCTTTCAGTAAAGTTATGTAGAATTTTGCTTAATGTTTTCTGGTTGTTTCATACCTTTTCTATGTTAGCTTTCCTTACCAGTGTTTTTTTTGCAAATGCAATTAATGATAATTGCCGGTTAAAACACTGCTACGTAAGCCATATACACCCGACCTGTTGAACAGGTAGAGGGGAGCCAAATTGTTGGAAGATCCCAGGCCTGCGACTGTGATGGGTGGATTTGTTGATGGTACTGAAGCCACGTGGTGGTTTCAAAATATGTGTTGTTTCACCCAACTTGGGAAAAGAATCCAATTTTGTATCATATTTTGTTCAGATTGGGTTGAAATCATCAACTAGTTGATGCTCACATGTTTGGTATTGTTTTTGTATGTGGATACAAGTTTTAGTAGCATTTATATGGTAGTGTTGTAGTCTTCCACTAGACTAAACCCTAACATCCCAACAACTTGAATCATGTCATTGATGTCATTCATCTTTTTTGAAAAAACTTAACAAAAAACCACACCTGAATGCATCTTCGCAACTGTTTTTCCCTACTAAACTCTTCATCACCATCATCTTACAGTTGTTTTAAAGATTCCACTGCACGATACCCTCCCTGAAACTAACCAAAACGCACCTGAAAATCGGCCATCTTCCAAACCATTGATTTTCATCTTCCAAACCATTGATTTTCAGGGGCTTTGTCTGTTATCTTTGTTGGTTATGGGGTAGGGTAATTCCTCAAAACTTGCATTTTCGAAAAAACCTCCCTGAAACTTTCTTTCCGGATTTTGGGATGTCCACGTGACAGACGTCCGATCCCACGGGCCGCGCAGGTCTGTCCTTCCGCCGCTGTTGTTCCGCTGAAGCCTTGTGGAACGGCACCGTAGGAACCCCGCCGGCCTCGCAGTATGCATTTCGTGCCGTGGTGGCGATGCTTGACTATATAACTTGGATGATGGGACCCGTGGAGGTAGTACATATATATACATTTATTTATATACATATTTATCAAAGTATATATATATATAGTAGTATAAAAGGGATACAGTATATAAGATACTTATGTGGATAGTACAATACTCCATGTTACAAAACACTGATTGAACCTGGCAGTTTGAGTATAATTTTCCAAAAATCCCTGGTGTCGTCACAGGGTAGCTAAAGATCCTTGATGATCATTGATGAATAATTACAGAAGGTACCAGCACCCTTGAAGGGGTTGTGTTTAAACATATAAGGGGTGGAACCTTCATGGCACCCCTTACCATCAATGTGAGGCTCCAGCTAGAATAGCATATCAGAGATTGATCAGGCTTGAGTTGAAGTGAACAGATGTTCCCAAAACGCGAAGAATAATTTGTATTTTTTGTGTTTTCCTATTTGTTTGTTAGGTGAACAAAAATGTCAAGCTGGAGAAGTATGAAAAGACTCTTGTATGAAATGTGAAAGCTGGATGCCTTGCATGGAGATGCTGGCTCCATGGCTGAACCACCTTGTTTTCGGGTTGATTGGTTTCTCCTAGCTAATCTAAATCACCACATGTTTTACCAGAGGGTTCGACGTTAACAATGATATAACATGTTCATGTATGGTCCATGTCTATACCTAATGAGTCGGTAAACCTTGGTGAATGGTGTCCTACACATGGCGATGATTTGAGATTTTGTTTGTGATGTTTCTGTGGTTTTTGGAGCTGTTGGAGGGCTTGGCAACTTGGCGGAGGTTAAGGTTTTTGATGTTTTTTTTTGAATGGCAAGCCAACAAGGCCCAACCACAAGAATCAAAGATGTTCTGAAAATACATTCCCAAACTTTCACACTGGAAGTTTGTTCACCAGTTTAGGTTTTATTTTTAAGAAGTGACCTTTTTTTGGTGGGTTCACGTGATTTTCGGGTAGAAACGGAGGATTAGTTTTGAAGCTGGAGAATGGGAGTTCGGCCTTTTCTAGGGCTTTTTCTTATTTTGGGTCCAACCGCGAGACATGCTGGATATCATTATATATGCGCCGCGTTGTTGAACGCGAACTGCACCTCCCTCCCCAAAACATATGGTTTTTGATTAGTGTACATGAATTGCTGTCTGAACTTATACCTTTTGGAGGCAACAGCTTATCATTTACGATCAACAACTTTTTATTTATGGTGAAGATAGATTGGCTTTGAAATGATGGAAAAAACAGTGGATTATATATTTGCCCCTCGCACCCAATACTGTGTTTCCATCATTTGTGGTCAACAGCTTCCAGGTGTTCTACTGAGTATCCTGAAGCCCACCACCAGCCACCTAGGATGACCACCATCCCACCACGCCTCTTTGATTTGTCCGATGTGATTAAGTCATTGATACGAGACTCGGATGAAAAAAAACGATGACCGCAGGTGATTCGGGTGTTGTGGTTGTTTTCTTTTGCATGTCGTGTTTTTTTTTTTTGGGGGGGGGGGTGGCCACTGGTATTGCTTAGGGCTGATGTAGATATAGTTTTTATTTCGTTTAGTAAAGCCAAGATTTTGACATTATAGTTTTACAGTAGATAGACAAATTATTCAAACCCTGGACAACTTTCTCCCCCGCACCCCTCCCCACAAAAAAAACAAACAGTTGTTTTCTTCTTCCAAGGATTGAGACACATGGACAAAAGAAATCAAATTGCACAGCATGACATGTCACGCACACGTTGTTTAACTTTGACATGTGGGGACGGGGGTGTCAGTCCAATCTTTTCCTCAAGGTTTGAATATTTTTTGTCTATCTATGATATCACCCTCACAATGCATTCATGATTTTTCATGTATGATACTGTGGTCTTGAATTGGATGTTTTTCCCCCAAACCAAAGATGTCAAGATGGTATCCTGTAAATTACCACTTTTATGAAACGGAACAGTAGTGGAGACGACTTCGCGAAAACTTTAAGACTCCAACTGTCCGTTTGGGTTCCAGGATTCCAATCTTATCATAGATATGCAATATGCCACTACCAACTTGGAGTACTCCCCAGGGAACTGACATATTCCGTGTTGGGAAAAGGAAAATCATCTTCCGAAGGGCCTTTAAAAGGGGATATGTTCGTTACCAGGAGGGTAGATTGTTCCAAATTTTATCCTGGTTGGTGGTTTTGAATATTTTTTATGTTCATCCCTACCTGGGGAAATGATCCAATTTGAGGAGCATATTTTTCAAAGGGGTTGAAACCACCAACTAGTATTGAAAGATGCCTTATCCAGTCTTACTCTATTTTGAGACAATCAGAATATGCAGCCGGTTCCATAGAAAGTAGGCTGCCGACCGTAGGAAAGGTTTTCTTGGGTGTTTGCTGACTGCAGTGCAGGTTTAAGACTTGTTGATTTGACTGCGTTACAGAAAATGTTTGTAGGCATGATGCAATACATATATGATGTATCTAGATACACATATGTAGAGATTGAAATCAAGAAGTAGTGAATGTAACATTCAACATACCTCCAATTAGGTGGACTGCAGGAAAGGGCCATTTGCAGTAGGTCTCCAGACGCACACGTCAGTGCCGCCTTTGTTCGTCTCAGGACAATCGCGTCGGCCAGACGCTTGGCTTTCAACGAGGTCAAGTCCTTTTTTGATTGGAAAAACTGTTTGGAGAGGATTTAAGACCTTCAAAATGCAGGTAGGTATTTGTTGGTACTGTTCAACAACAACAACGACAACGACAACAACAACAACAACAACAACAACAGCAACAGGAACAGCAACACCGACAACGACAACGACAACGACAACAGCAACAACAACAACAACAACAACAACAACGGCGCAACAACAACAACAACAACAACAACAACAACAACCACAACAAGAGCAACAACAACAACAACAACAACAACAGCAACAACAACAACAACAACAACAACAACAACAACAACAACAACCACACAACTACTACTAGTACAGTTTAAGGCTTGGATAATTGTATTCAGGTTGCTTTGAGGCGTAGCAAAATACCACTATGTGCCACGTGGCTTTTGTGGCGGGTGTTTTTGGTCACACTGTTAACCTGTATGTTGTTTTTCACCAAGGATGCACTGTATTTATCTATTCCTTATTTCTACTCCCGCAGTTGGACACCTTATGAGCATCCTTGGTGGTGTCGTGGATGCAAGTGTTGATTTCTCGTCGGTGCATTTGAAGGTTTCCCCTGTGCACCTAGAAATGGGAAAAATATCCCTGGAATGACAATTTCTCCAACCCAACTCACTGTGTTTTCCCCGACATTCTGGGACATCACTCCCCCAAAGTGATAGGACATGAGTTCAGGCCGATTCAGCGACTATTGGAGTATTAAAGATTTAAGGATGGGTTGGATATGTTTGAACAACGAAGGGAGCACGCACATTGGTTAGGAAACGGTAAACTGGAGAAACATCTTGGTTGAGATGTGACATTTGAACAGTCAAGAAGGACGTTGGGTTGAAAGATTCTTGATGTTTTTTTTTTGAGAAAACAATTAACATTATATAACTTATAGATGGCCCCATCCGAAAACAACATACAGCAGTGCTTCCTCACCCCACACCCCGAAAAGCAGCTGCCTTATCCACTCTGCATTATCATTTTCAGCGTGACGGCGAGATGATAAGTGACTGGTCTATCCAGACTCTTCTCAAAAACCAATATGTCAAATTGCTGTATGCCGTTCATACAGTGACCAAATTGCAATCATTTGCGTATACATGACAACATGAGAACACTAGCTGACTAGCTTTCCAATTTCCCCTCAGTTTGCTGGCTTCTCGTAGAAATAGCAGGAAATGTCGCAACACTTTTCGCGGAAAATGGATTGGCTGACTGTAAGATTCACTCGTTGCATGGATGTTTATCGGATGTTTCGGAAGATCAACTGCAAATCCTCCACAGATGGATGTTTCCAGACTTTGAGTTTGGATTCTTTTAAGACAAGTTGGAATGTTGAATCATATCAGTTGGCTGAATCATACTTTTCAGCCACTGCTTCATGTGGGAATCGGTACATGACACATGATGAGTTTGAAACTTGACATTTGATCTTAGTGTATATATTTATGGAGAACCTTTACCTGATCACTCAAACTATAGCATTGTTGCTATAACCCTCAAATAATGACAAACTGGGTACACAACTGAGTGTACAAACAAAATTTTGGAATTAAAACACCTTTACAAAAGAGACATCATTTGGAGAGAATGCTGCAATGTTTCCATCCCTAGGTATAGTTTCCTGGATCCTATGATTCGCATGGTGCGTTGCGAACAGGCACGACTGGGTACAAACTGCCAGTCCTCAAGACTGGACAAAAAATCTGGACTCTCGGGAAGATGGACCTGCAAATTTATATATAAAACATTGTTTTTTCCATGATTTTTGAATGTGGGTGGTTCAATGGATGGTTTATAATGGAAAACCTTATTAAATGGATGATTTGGAGGTATCCCTTTTTTGGAAACACCCATGTTTACAAGACCTGTTTTTGGTGATTTTGGTGTTGTTTTTTTCAAAGTGCAGGTTTTTGCTTTGAAACCTGACGAGGATTGCGTTAGTGACTCTGAAACGTTTGGTGACACAAACTCCATCTGATGCCTTTCTTTTTGGCAACTTGAGGATTAGGAAATGGGTAAATATTCCGGTTTTGTCCTATATAGATCTTTTCGAGAGATAGACACTGGACATTGCTGCCATCACTCTTTTCCTGTGACAGGATTACAGAAGCAATACTGGAATCCTGTGCATCTTGATTCGCAAAGAAATCATACCCTTGGCATCCAGTCATATTCTCAGCTGATGATTGGGGTGTCCAATTACTTCCTCAGCATAGGATTTAGGTTCCACCATTCTCAGAAGGTGATCGGATCCCTATGGATATGCAAAATCCATCAAAATCCAATAAGAAATAAAAATCAATCCAATCCTTAATTTGGTAACATCGACATGTGATATGTTCTCAGTCTCACGTTTTTCGAATCCTACACCCCCGAAGTTAAGCCGTTGTGTTTGTTGTCTGCTTTAGGTTCAGAAAAATGAAAACATCATCACATTTCCAATGTGATCTTTTACAACAACTTTCAGTCTTATGATACCACGATGTTCCCTTCATTGAAGATGTACAGAAATCCATCAAAAAATTGAATGGGAACTTACCAATGCACCCCTAAGTAAGTTGCGATCAAGCTCTTTGACACTGAGGTTTAGGGGTCTGTTCAGTGGGGCCTTTTGGGGATTTCTTGGAAGAAAGGTGTTTTCTATTGGCATCACCCTGTCCCATGCCTCCCCTCCAACGAACAAAGGTATGCTTCAATATGAGTCTGATCCCAACACACGTATTCTGGTTGTTCCTTGGTGAAACAGTTTTCGTGAGTCAAAGATGGGAATTTTTATAGAGGAATGACTCATGGCTGGTCAACCTACCCCCCCTAACTAACTCCCCCCCCCAGAAATAGAGGCTTAGTACGGCCTTATTAAGGAAAGCAATGGTGTATGTAGGGCTTAATAAGGCCAGATTTCTGGGGGGGGGGGTATGTTACGGGAGGGTAGGTTGACCAGCCATGAATGATATGAAATCCATAATGGATTATATGGGTTTCTGTGAGAGAGAAACCACGATTTTGTGTGGGAAAGGAACATTGAGCAAAGCACATATTGATTGTCTTTATGAGAATTATGTAGCAATACCGTGACCATATCATCTTTGCTGTTTGTTTTGAATGTCTATACTGTAACGCCTACAACTTGGATATGTTTTTTATTCAAAGCGAAAAAAACAACAATTTTGAAGAAAACTTTAGTATTGGAAGTGCAAGTCAAAGTGGAAAGAGCATGTATATGAGTGAACATTTGCTACAACAAAGATCTTTATACACCTGCTGCAAATGAGAATCTGGTCCAAGTACTAGGAATCGTTTGAATCTACCAAATGAGCAGTGTTCAAAACCTCTGGTTCGTTGTTTTATATAAAGAATTATACTGCCCACTTGTTACATCTTGTTACTGTATATGGGGCCGGGGATTGCAATAAGCCAATATAAGGATCCCTATATGAACTAATCAGTATGATGGAATGTCAATGCGTGCGAGTTCTGAGGTTTCACATATTGAAGAGCAACAAAAATACTGGGATTGCTTGAAAGACTCTAAGGATTGAGAAATTCATGATACTCCACAAATTATGTTTAAACATTGATTTTGGGATGATGATTCATTTTCCTTTACTATTTTAGTATATATATATCATCTCCTTATTTACTCTACCAATCTTTTGATGCACACATCATCACTTGTTGCAGTAAGGTTGATGATGATCAGATCTATCATCCTTTTCTTCTTGAGCGTTTGCTTGCAATCAGCGCAGACATCCCTGGTGCCATGATTGGTGGACTTTCCTATCACCAACAGGGCATCCAATGTTGGAAGCACAACAAAAGGCCTGGGGCCCCGTGAATTACGGGGAAAAAGTCATTCTTTCAAAAATCATTCAGGAAAGTATCGAAGGAAGACGTAGATCAATCCCAGACATCACGAAGACAGTTGTACTACTTGTGCTTTTTTAGTTTCAGTTTCCTTTTTTGAGGATTACTGCAATATTTGTGTGCTATCAAGCTCGCTAAAGTTGCTCGAACAGCATGAACAACAATTTGCAAGAAAGGGTAGCTGCTGGATTTGTTGTTGTGATCTTTGTGCAACTTTCAGTGGTTGATTGTAAGTTTATGCAGGGAGGTTGCTATCCTGGAAAAGTAAGAACCTGAAGCACCAACTATGATCATCTCCCAAGTTCAGAATCCAAGATTGACATGAAATCCATGGTAGTAAGGAGCGATTTTTTCTGCTTGGGGCAATCCAAAATTATAATTCACCTAGACAAACCCACCAATTTTCAAGGAGGGTTTTCGGTTTTCTTGTGACCCCATGTGCAACACTTGACTCTGAATAGGAAATCGAATTGTTTCAGGAGTTTTGCAGGGGTCAATGTTGTTTTCCTAGGTCGGTTTTCCAACCAAAAGTAGCCGCATGTTCAGCCGCTGCGCAGGGGCATGTGTGCCGTGCCCAATTTGGTCCATACGACCTACGGCATCCTCTACCAGCGTCGTCTCTTGGGTTGGGAACCTTTGGATGTTTTGGGGGGATCTTGCAGAAGCAACTGGCTGTTTCCTAAAAAAGGGGTACCCCTAAATCATCAATTTCCATAAGGTTTTCCATTATAAACCATCCATTTTGGGGTACCACTATTTTTGGAAACACCTAACTGATCAAATTGCCAAGTGGTTTTAAGTTATTTGCCTGCTATTTTCTGGTTGTCTTACCGCTTCTGTGAATCGATGAGTGGGGAGTCATGATCCAGTGACATTTCTAGTATAAACAACATATGACTGTGCATATATATATATATTTATTTATTTATTTATTTGCAAGTATGTAATCTGCAGTTTTTTTAATGCGTATATATCAACTGAGAGTAAGGTATCATATATGTAATTGATTTATGAGTGCTGCAAGTAGTGTTGTTTGTTCAATGTATTTAAATAGGCAACTTATGAATCATAAGTTACAATTTCAAAAACTTGTGACATCTGTTTGTTGCAGTAAAGCTGGTGCTACCAAGGAGATTCTAGTTCCATAGAGAGGTATGCAGAATATACAGCATATGCATAATATGTTTCTAAATATGAGTTACATCGATTGATGCATAAAAATGTTTACTATTTCAATGCGCGCTTGCTTTTACCAATCAATGCGTCAAGAGCTGTTTGAATGGAACGGAATCCTCTCAAGCTTATCTTCAGTCACCAGTGAATCTAACCTCTGCTTTCTGGGCGATTGTTTCTAAATGTGGTCACCCTGGCCACAAAATAAAAAAGGAATTGCACGTGCTGTTACTCGATAGAACTGACCTGAGCCGTTTTATGATTACTTTTTAGTTGAGCTGTTCTGTGATTGTTTTTTCCGTAATTTCTAGGCATGTTTCCATACAACACTGTTTGGGAGGTGCATTTGGGATTGAAAGAGTGAAACTCATCTTTGCTTTGACAACAGCACATGATGTGTGAATGAAACATCAAGCGTATGTATATATGTACATTAATTAGTGTTATTTCTACATGCTAATTTACTGGACATGCAGAGGCTAAAATCCACATGTCTGATTCCTAGATGAACCATTCGCAAGCAGCATGTTTGACAGGAGTTCTGTTTAGTTTGGGGTATAGAAGGCATAAACATGTTTTGGGAGTGTTTCAATGATTCCAAGGATTCTTTGATGCTGGCATCTTCAATTTTGATGCTGCTGCAAAGGCCAAAGATGGTGGGTGGTCATTGAAATACCGTTTTTTGTTGATATAGAGATGATCCTTCGTTTTTTCAACCGGCAGGTTTTTTGGAGACCACGGCCATGCTATGGTTGCGTGCAAGAGAGAATGTCAAACCAAAGATTGATGGAGAGTGAACAAAAGTAATTTGTGAATAGAACAACAAAATATGTATATATATGCATATTTTTATATTCTCATAAAAACACATGAAAGCATTCTTTTTTCCCAAAGGTCTTACAAACAGTAAAGTAAAAGTTCGTCATATCAGTCGTATCACCAGCTATTAAGACCTTTGAGGACCAATCAATCGAAAAAGAACACCACAAAATCATATCATTTCAGAATAGAATGATGAAGGCCCTGGCCAGTCAGAATTCTTACACCCACCAAAACATATGACACCTCTGCGCAAAAAGGATGCAAAACGCTCCGTCCAACAAAACGAACACATTGATCTTTTCACCAGGTGCGTGTTTGCTAATGCCTACATTGTTGCCCAAACAAGTCAACTGCTAACTCGCAAACAAGTTCCTATTTGTCTCCAAATTTTCTCAAAGTGGAACCCACAATCAACCCCATGGTTGCACGCAAAAGCCTCCTGCGAAAACAATCCAAATCATGCCTCCAGGCGCTTGAGAGAGTTTATCCGTCGAATGGTCCTTCTGGCAACGCAGCCAAACACTGGTGTGGTTAGGAAGGGTGGTTTGTAGGAAGAGGACTGTTTAGATAGTACAATAAGATGCAGTACAGTCATATATGTATACACATATATTTGACTTCTTCCTACATCGTAGAAGGCATATGACATATGAGTCAGCATGGTCTTAGTCAGGGTGGCGAACAAGATGCAGTACATTTCATTACTGGGAGCTGATAAAAGTTTTAGATAAAGGCTGGCATTGTGACCTCTCTTATTCGATCTTGTTCGGAGATATACCAAGATCCAGCCAGCATCCATAGATTCAAACATACAGTATATGCGCCTACATGTTTGATTGCTTCTTTGTCTACAAATGGTGTTTCTTTGTCAGTTGTGCATTTTGTGTCTATATATGTTGCACTGCTACCGGAGCGGAGTTCAATTGAGGGTTGGACAAACTCAATATGTTCCCCCAACAAATCCTAGTCCCTTTGGTACTAGTTACACTAATTTTGAGACATGGTCCAATAAAAGACCGGGGAATCTAGACGGTGTACATATTTTACATTCGCAAATGAAGATGTTGATAGTGGAGTTTTCTTTGAACTACATCAACCTTGGGATGTCCAATGTCACATTTCCAAAAACCAATGGAGCACCAAACCCCAAGAGGTATATAATTTGAATCTGCTTCTCTATTTCGGATGGTCATGCCCATCTTAGTTTTGGGCCAAGGGTTTGATGTCATGCCCCAAAAATACGGGAAAAATTGAAAAAATCCCAAGGAATCGGATGAAATTGAAAAATCCCAAGTTTTCTTACAAAATTCAACCCCTTGTGGCTGGGGTAGATTACCTCATGCCCACATCAAACACCATGCCTTTTGGGAAAATTCTTCAATCCCAAGGGGAAAAACCCAACTTTCGAGGTGATTATGTCATTACTTCCTGCATGTTGGAAGATAACGTGTGGTGGGAAGCCCATTTAGCACGGAAGGGGATGCTTGGTAATGAAAAGTAGCCAAAGCACAAAGAAATACAGTGTTGCTGGAAACGCCCCGTGACATCGGGAAATTCTTCTCCCACTTGGAGATTTGATATTTAACCATTTCTTGATCATTGGGAGTCTTCATCCGGGCTCATGTTGATGGTTTGAGTTTACATGGGAGGTTGGAAGACTTGATGAGTAGATGGCAACTAGGATTTGTGTGGAATTGTGGTACTTCCCACACGTGAAGTGAGTAAGAATCGAACGTAAGCATCGAGGTAGCCACATGTTTACTATTTAAATTTAGGTCATGAATATCCAACACCTGGGTGGTTTAGTTGATAAGTTCGAATCCAGATGTTTTATGCGGCTTAGCGAGCCGCTGTTTCAAGGTTCGAGCAGGCAGCTGTTTCAAGTTTCCTGCATTTTCCAAAAGGCCCTAAACGATGTTTTTAATTGTTTATTTAGAGACTAGGTGGTGGTTTCAAATATTTCTATTCTACTTGGGGAAATGATCCAATTTGACTAATATTTTTCAAATGGGTTGAAACCACCACCTTGGATAACTTCTGTTTTTGTTCAATGATTGTGGGCTTTAAAAATCCCATGTAAGCCGTTCGCCAATATTCATCGAAGATGACCCAGTTTTTTTTGGGTGCAACAGAAACAACCAATACTCCGTGAATAATCACATACATACACAAATATGTATCTATATATATATATATATAAATATTGGAGACGTGCATATATACAACTCAAGAGCGGCATCAGTGACTGATCCCCTCATCATGTCCAGCCGGTAGAGTTGTCACTCCCGGCTGCCAGAGAGATCCTGAAAACACCTATGAAATGTTATATTTGAGAATCAAACAACTGGCTATATTTGAAACCCTAGGGATCCAATCACCTTCTGAGAATGGTAATGGAACCTAAATACTATGCTGAGAAGGTGATTGGACACCCCAATCATCAGCTGAGAATATGACTGGATGCCTAGGGAAAGGAAACGCATGTTCCAAGGCCTATCATCTTTTAGGACATCCGGACCCTTGAATTTGTGAATTTGCAGGCAGTATATAGGAGTGTCATGAGGCGGAATCCAATGTCCACCAAGCATGAAGTCGAGATCGTTCGCATTTTGTGAATCCCATTGGGTTGCAGAGAATTTGCTGTTTCAAAGGCATGAAGGATGTTGATACAGTTGATGGACAGATTTTTTGCACTATTTCTTTTTACCCAAGTGTTGCAGCACATAATTTCATCAATAGTGATGGCATCATTACGCAGCCATGATGTTATTCCATAATTTTACAATGTTCATCTTGAGTTAGACTATCTTGATCTTTACATCTTCCCGTTGTGCGTCCCGAGGATCCCACGAGTATTCATGAGTACTCGCCTGGACTCCAAAACCATTGCGGACTGGACGTGGTGGGGAGTTGCAGGTAGAAAAGTTGGGTTCTTTAGTGACTGGATGCAAAAGTGGTGTTTCTTCTTGACACAACAAAATGTTTGTTTCATGGTGAGTTTATGAGGGTTTGTTCGGATGTTGAGTCAAACTTTAAAACTATCAGGATCGACCTTTTGGTTGGCTGAAAAGCGCATTTGTTCCCATGAGATTACTTGATCAGTTACATAGCCGGCAATCACATCTTTTCCCTGCCCTTTTTAGGTGATGTTTGGCTGTGGCATGTTTCCACGGAAAAAAACATCAAAACATCACGAAAAATATAGTGAAAAATCAAACATCCCGAAAAACCAGGGACAGCATTGAACAAAATATAATTCATTTAACTAATCAACTCATTATTATGTACATATTTATATAAATACCCTCCTGGGAACTTACACATCCCAAGGGAGTTTTGAAGTTTTGCCTTTTCCCAAGGTGGGCTATGTGACGGTTCCCTGGAGGGTACATTTAAACCAACTCATGAAAATCAACCACAGCATATAACTCAACAAACAATCATTATATATATATATATATAAACACAGTGTTAGAAAAAAACACGCAATTCATGAACATCAACCACTTCCAATACCATTTTTTACGAAATCCTTCCATCTTTTCAGCTTCAAAAATTACCATCTCATCTTTTTCAAAAGGAGTTGGCTTTTGGACATGGAGCCCTCACGAGCTCAGAGGATCCATCCTTCCAGTTGGGGGTTGGAGGTGGAGGGTGGTAAGAAAATCCCTAGGGCCCAGGGATCCTGGCGACCACCGAAACTTGAGAATGGAGGCATGGAACCTTAAATACTATGCGTATTTTGGAGGTGATTGGACAAGCCAGGATTGATAGGGCATGTTTTTTTGGCTTTTACTGGGTTTCAAGTGACCTTTTCAGGGGTAAAGTGATCAAAAGGTCACTTGGAAGAAGCTGGCTTTAAAATGAATATCAACATTTAGATTTTGTACATAAGAATCATGCTAAATGTGGTTGAACACAGTTCTTCTTTGGTACAAGATGTTGGCTGATTTGAAAGGTGCTGGCATAACTTACATTGATAAGTTGAACCTTGCATTGATCATGGCAGTTTTTTTCTCTTCCAACCAATGTAGATTTGAAATTGTTGATGTCCCTTATGATTTTGAGGCATCCCATGGCCAAACATGTTTTTTTTTGTAATTCTCTTATTCATTAGCATAGATTGGGATTTGTCCCCCCCTTCCCAGTAATAGTTTTCTACCAGGATTTCTACATTTTGCTAGGCCGGGATCCCAAACTAGAACCAAACTGCGGCAAGGGCCAACTACCCCAAGTCGGGAAGACCCGAGTGGACCTCTTCGGAGTTGACGGGTGAACCCTTGGGGGTTGCAAAAAAAACCCAGGATGCGAAACCTTAACTCACCAGAAAAAACAAAAAACATAAAATTTGTAGGTTTGGGGGATCCCCCAATTATACTAAACTAGGTGGTGGTTTCAATTTTTGGTTTTGTTTTCACCCCTACTTGGGGAAGATTCCCAGTTCAACTCATATTTTTCAAATGGGTTTAAACCACCAACTAGTCAATGTTTCATTTTCCCAACTCTTTCTGGGGTGTAAGACATCTCAACCAGGATTCCCAAGGATATCGAATTAAACCTTGAATTTGTGACGATAAGCATCCTGGAGGGGCAGAACATCACAATGGATATATAGCCCACCGACTTGCGACCCTTCGAATCGGTGTTTTTCTGTTCCAACTTCCAATCGGAAAGAGAAGTATTTCCCAACAGGAATCTGGCAATTGAAATAGTCAATTGCAGGGTGTGAACATGTATGGCTGGGATATGTTTGAGGGACACCATCTTATTTTACTATAGTACGTAGACATATTCATGTAGGTGTGTTGTCCCATTGTTTGGGTTGTGTACACTTTATAAATTTTATAAATGGTGTTTTGCCCGTTTTCAGTCTGAAACTTTGGGAATCCGTTGAGGACAAAGTGGGATATCATCATTTCCACTTTGATCGACAAGATCCACATAGCACTGCTGCTGCCCTTGATACCTGCATTTTGGAAGGAATTAAAACATATTAAAACTCAATTTTTGACAGGGCAAGTCTTGGTTATTTCAGTTCAATGTTGTGTAGTTTGCAGCTATAAGGCATTTATATAGCATTTATATGAAAATCAAAAATGTCATCGCAATACAAAAGACCGTGGATCAAGTTTATGGGTCCTCTTGTTTTACTCTTTGGCCTGTGGTGGGAAACAGGCCCTACAGTAGAGGTCCTGCTATATCACCCACCGTAAACGGGACTGACAGGGATACACCCAAGAAGCAAACAGATTCACCCGAGGGTCTTTAAAGGTTTTTCTTTGGGCACGACAGTTTTCAAGATCAACCCGTTCGGGGAACTGTCCCAGTCAGCCTTATCATGTTCCTTTTCCAGAGGTGAAATTAGTTAAGATTGCTCGTCTCATCACTTGCACGCGTCCCTTTCTTCCAATAAGTTTGGCAAAGAAAGTTACTTGGAAGTACTACAAGATTACCCTCCCTGAAAAAAACAGCTCGCACCTGAAAATGGATGATTAAAACACCAGTTTTCTTTTGGGATTTCCTATTTTCAGGTGCAAACTCCCGTTAGTTTCAGGGAGTGTTACCACCTTGCCTATATCAATCCTTAGTTCAATGGATCCAAGTTAGAATCTAGGTGGTGGCAACTCAAACATTTGTGATTTTTTCTCCCCAAAAAAGATGACCCAAAAGGGGTCACTCGCCATCCATATATGATGGGAATTCTTGGAACCAGGGCCTTCCGGATTCCCCAGGTTGGGGAAAATCTGCTCCCAGGTACCGATGCCTTAGCTGCCTTGTGGGGACCCAGTCTATGGCCTGCGCGGAAGCGCCATGTGATATCTTGCGTAGATACTGCAAGATCAAGGTCGAACCAGGTGCCATATGAGCGCCCGCCAAAACCTCCGACCATTAGGAACAGTTACACCAGGACATTGATAGTTGATATGATCATGAAACTCTCAGGAACGATAGGGGTGACACAAAAAACGATGACTTTTGATATACATGTTTGCCTGATTTTGAATTTGAAGACATTCATCCAGCAAGTTAATATCGGCATGAAATCAAGCCTCCAAGAGCATCCAGAAGCTGTGTGCCAAAAGTAAAAGATATCATGCAGAACATGAGCACACCTCAAAAATTCGAAAATGAAAGGCAGCTCAGAACGATGACCAAAACGATGACTGAACGATGACCATTTTCTTAGTTTCTCAGTCCTTACAGACACATCCCCACAGAGAGAGAGCTCTAAAACGACTTCCTTGCTGGTAAGAAACCATTCCTTTTTCATGGCTGCTGCTGCTTTTTCTTCTGTTGCTGCTTGTTCTGCTGCTTCTGCTTTTGCTACTTCTTCTTTTCAATCACTTGCTCATTTCATGTCCACAACACCAAACCCTCAGGAACGATGGGGGACACACAAAAAACGATGACCATTTCAGCCATGTCCTTTCGCGGATGTAATAGGTTTAGTCCGTCGCTCATATAAAAACTGGTCAAATGGATCCTCCGCGACCAAAAAAAACACGAGTTTTTTTGGGACCCCCCAAATGGTAGGTTTTTTTTTAAGAAGTTTTTGTGAAAGATCATAATTATGGCCAGATAAACGTGCAGGGAAAGGGTACTTAAATTGGCCTGGTGGTTTAAGCTGTTGAAGTGTGAAGAATTTTCAAGATAAAAGCTTAGGAAAGTCCTTTGACTATACATTTTTTGCATTTCTTACCTTGTCATTATTTTTTTGCCATTGAAATTCCAGGTTGGGGAGAAGTGGTCAAAGATGTGGTTCTCCACCAACGTTGATTGGTTTAAAAACTGGGTAAATTCGAGCAACGGGTTCCGCTTGTTCACGTCATGACTGTTCATCCATCATGGGGGGTTTATCATTCGACGGACCTTGTCACGGAGTTCAATATTTGTTCAAAGGACAGTAAGTTGAAACACGAGGGTTTGAGAGCTTCGTTACGGTAAATGATTTTCGTACATGACATGAATTTAGATGTACCTAAGGATCCAAGTATGTCCTAAGAAAGGGATTTCCCCTACAATCCCATTCTAGGGATGTGATTAAAACCATCAATGTCTTGGGTTTTAGGGTTTTACACTACTGTAAATATGGGTGTTTCCAAAAATAGTGGTACCCCAAATCATCAATTCTAATAGGGTTTTCCCTTATAAGCCATTCATTTTGGGGTACCCCTATTTTTGGAAACACCCATATGCAAGGTGTCTCATCTCTTAGCGGGCCTCAAGACCATTTGGTTCACCTAGAAGATTTTTCAGGTCTGATGATGCTGCAGGGATGTTGGTGACTGTCCCCCCCCAAAAAAGTCATTGGACGAGCATAAGTTCCTTGGGTTTGCTGGTTGCTGCCAGAAATGTAGATAACTAAGGAAAACCACATGTGTTATTTGCCCTTAAGTGGTGATGCTCTAGACGCAAAGACTCTAACACTTACTTCCAAATAAGAAAATGGTACTGTATGGATGTTGCTTCGTTTCACTACATGTCACCATCTCTGTGTGGACTAGTAAAGAGCACCAAACAAAACCATTTCATACAACAGGTGTTTGTTTACCGTGTCAACCAACAAAAACAACGTATTTTATACATATGTTTGTCATATTGTCTGGGTAGAAGAGTTCCCTCCCTACAAAAAACAAAGGTTTCAGTAAAAAACCCTCCATGGCTACAGAGATTGTCAGGTACCTTGGTTGATGTCTTTAGTGTCATCCATTCCATGGTATGAGGCGAGGGAAGCAGAAGCACCGCCACATGGTGGTAGGGCACAAGGGGGGTTTAAGTCGCATCATGCCATGAAAATCATAGGTTTTGGCCACCTAAAAACCATGTTATTTACTATAGAAACCTCTAAAGATGTAGGTTTTGGGGGCTCTAAGAGACTTTATTCATAGGTGATCATGGGATGATTTAGAAATAGGCCATCCAAGGAACAAATATATCGGTACTTGACATTGGAAACTGATTTGGATGGAATAGTGTCAAAAATGATAGAGCTCTTTATAAGCCTCCAACCCGAAATGGTGAAATCGGAAGGAACAAGCACACTTTACAGCCATGCCCTTGGATTTCAATTCTGAAACTCGCCATTTGTTTGGCACAAGCCACGTTTTATACGATAAATACGTTGTCTCTTTCGGATCCGCTGCCTTTGATCAACATTTTGGTCATGTGGATGTGGTTGCTGCTGTTTTCGGCCTTGACCAGTGGTGTATCCGCCAAATCGGCCACCAATGGCTCGTGTCTACTGCAGCAGAGGGCCAATCGGTCTTTGACGGAAGGCAGGGTTCCAGTCAGGAGACTGATGGGTTTGATGTATGATTTTGAGCGGCTGGAAGAGACAGTAATATTCAGATAGAATCCATGGGACTGGAATTATTGCCTACATTTCCAATAAAAACCAACTAAATGTAGGTAAATATATTCATACATGGATTCTATGGGATTCAGATAGATCTAAAGTTGGTCATTATCCACTGCACATTTTGCAATAAGACCCACCAGGCTAGTCATTGGTTTTTTTCGAGTCTCCAGTTGTGGGTCAACTATTAACATGGCTCTAAGTGACAATGCTGGGCCTTGCCAGCAGGTGTTCCTTTTATGATACTAATAGGTGAGGCTGCCATTTAAGATGTCGTTTTTTTTTCCGCTAATTTCCTTTGGTCTTCAAATTGTTGTTGTTGTTGTTGTTGTTGTTGTTGTTGTTGTTGTTGTTGTTGTGGTTTCTTTTTTTTGGGGGTTCCACTTTGAAGTTTGATCAATTTACGGTGCCTCAAATTCCTCCCGCAACTTGATTTCAGGAACCAATCGTGAGCCATTAGGAGCAATCGTTGATGGTTGATTTCGAGTTTAATAAGCAAGCAACCAGGATATTCCACCTTTTTTTGCCATAGATGTTAGATGTTTTTCACAAAGAACACAAATGTTTGATTATACCGGACCGTGTCAGGCGATTATAGCAACTACTACTGTGGTTCAACGTCTTTGGACAAAGATGATGGTTGCAAAACTGATTGGGGAGACATTGATATCAAGCAGCTACATCTCCTCTTCAGCAATTTTTTTTCCGTTTTCTTCCAGTTCTTTGGGCATGAAGGTCACTTAGAAGCCCTGAATTTATGGCTAGTCAACCTGCCCCCCCTAACGGAACTCCCCCTGAGAAATGAGGGTTTAATAAGGACATTATTAAGCGAAGCCAATTGGTTGATATATAAGCCCTTTTTAAGACGACGTTAAGGGGGGTAGGTTGACTAGCCATCATGAAGGACACAACAAATTACAAGAATATTGTGTTTGCCTTTCCATAAGAGCAAAATGACTTCTAGGTTTGTTCTTGTGTTTCGGTCGGTACCGTGCTGCAATGATGCACATATGTTGAGTTGATTTAGCGAAGTGATGGTAACAAGTTGTATTTAGTATTCTTCTTTTGCCTTGGACTTGGACTTGTGGGATATTTTCTGCTCCCCGGTTTTTTTTGGGTTATTGCAGAAGCTGCTTTTGTAGTAGCCGACTGGATGGTCGATGTTGTTCATTTGGCACCAAAGGTCAGATGGCTTGAAGTATGCTGTTCTTTACTGGTAAAATATCAATTATCAATTCAACATCACGGGTTTAGGTAAATTTATTGTTAAAAAAGACAACAACTCGTACTCACCCTTGATTCTTGGGGCATTACTTTGGAGTTAGAGATGGTGTAATTGCTTACCCGTTTTTGATTTGACCCTATTTTTAAGGCGTATTCAGATACACCATCCATTAAGATCAGGGGAGAGTGCAAGTTCTCATACCAAGTTGTAGGTATTGCATTCAGGGAAAACACAACTGGCAACACTTTTCCGCCTACATGCAACATAAATTCATGTTAGACAATCAGCATGTTCATATCATCAAATATTTACATATTACCAGGTGGTTCAATGTGACCTTCTTGTCCACGAATGTTGGAGGTCGCTTACCCATCCTAGAAAAAAAAAGGTCCTTCAAAATTTGCCAGGTATATACGTTAACCTTACATACATCACTCTTTCTTCCACACCCCAGAAAAATAAACGGGTTTCACTAGGGTTATTTCACCCTGCTTATAGGGGCCCCAGAACTCCGTTTATAATTGCTGGGGGCCATTTTTCGGCCATGAAAACCCGATCCGGGACCGGGGGACGTTCCAACGAATCATGGTTCGGAAATCAGGTATCCTATCATCCTGGGATGATCCTCCAAGGACAAGCGTTCAGCTCCTGAAAAAGTAACATGGAACCTGAACATGACCCCGTTGGAAGATCCTTCCAAACCTCCCCCAATTTTTAAGAATTCTATCTCAGTCCTCGTGAGTTAGTCCTTGGAGTTGTGTGCTTACCATCTTGGATGTTCCAGGAGGTTAGAATCAATGTTTTAGGATTAAAATGGCCTATTTATTTCACCTACTTATAATAAATAGGGTACAGTATTCCTTGGGGTTATAATTTAACTAACCCACTGATCCCCAACCACCTTTGTAACACCAGCACTTCCAACCGGGACCTCCCAAATGTCACCACCCTGTATGACCGAGTTATGTCTACCGTCCAAGCTCCGCCTTTGATGATACTCGCCCCCCGGGCTTCACTGGCGCCACCACCTCGCGCAACGTGTTCTTCATGGCGGTGGTGCCCTGGAGATTTTTTCGTTGAAAATCCGATGGAAGGGAACAAAAAGCATTGGAGCTTTTCCCCAATGAAAACTATGGAGCCCATCAAGGGATGACACCTTCCCTAAAACTAAGATAGCACCTACAAAATGGTCTATGTTCAGGGGCGAGCTGCTAGTTTCAGGGAAGGTAATTTAGATAATTGTTTTTTTTTTCCAGAAGAAAACTGAGGAATTTGAGGTTGAAATCAAAATCAAAGGTGTGATTGGTTGATGCTGGAAGGAGAACTAGATGTTTTGTGAGGGAAACATGTGGGTATGAGACCTTTTTTGTTTAAAAAATCAGCTGGTTTAAGGATTTGGGTCTTTCCATGCTCGAGCAAGACAGGGACCTAGCTTGCTAAGTGGTGGTTAGATGGTGGGAAATCATTGAGCATCATGAACGCATCCGAAAATCGAACTGGCAAGCCATGTGTGTTTTTCAAACGATGTCAAATGTAAGTTGGGAGGACACACTACACAATACGTCAGCAAATGTGTAGAAACATTTACTCTTGATCAACTTCTCAAAGTACAAAAAAAGTGTTAGTTGAAGACCTCAACTCATTCCGGAAAAGATGCATCCCAAAAAAAGTGAAAAACTTTCTTGTTCGGATTGCATTAGTTCTGAAATTAGATTTCAGGGGTGTACCAACACGGGATGGACGCGACGTTTTTAGTGTAAATGCCGCTGATAGGAAATAGTACAGATCAATTACTGTTGGGGGAAGAAATCCTGCATCTCCTAGGATGTATACACACCACCAGGTGCTGTTTTCAGATATATTTTAATGTTCATTCCTTTTTGGGCAATTTAAGCTAATTGACTAATAGTTTGCAGATCGGTGTAAACCACCAACTTGAGCACTGTAAAGAAAGGAACAAACTATATACACTCCCTGAAACTAATAGTTTCGCCCTGAAAATAGGCCATTCCAAATCGAAATGTCATCTTCCAACCATCAATTTTCAGGGTTTATGTTGGTTTTAGGATGGGTATATTTACGCATGTTTCCCGTGACTTATAATTTTTGTTGCAGGCTGGTATTGGCTACACTGTTGACAAGGTGCAACTTGTCTGCATTTTAGGTCCCTTTGAAGCTATATAAATTCTTTGAAGTAGTGGTGTACTATACATTTTTGATTCACTCTGGCGCGGCGTCAGCAATAGATCAAATAATGGTAATTTTAATATGTGTTACTCAGATTTGTGAAATTTGCCTCCTCACTAATCTACTTGATGGGAATTACATTATCTATTTGCAGCTAGGTGTAACGTAGTGACACAGTATGTTTCTCCCCGTTTAGATACATTCATTACAAACATCACTGAAAGTCTGTAGGTATCAATTTAATTAGTAGTACTCAGTGGGTCACACAATAGCGGAACCTGTTTCCAATGTTCTTCTCAGCCTCAAGACTTACCATAAGTTGTGGTCGCATGTGCTTCTCACACCTGAGTAAACATGACATTGCATGAAGAAAATGTAGAAATGGTCACCACGAATTTCAGATACCTGAAATGGAGGGCTTACCCTGCATACAGCGTATATATGTGAAACTCCCTCCATTTTAGGTCCCTGAAATGTTTGGTGAAATTAATTTCCATTGATTTGTGGTTTGTGACTTTAGAAACCTTGCCCTCAACGCAGTCACTATCCTGCACATAGCAGCACAACAACGAAATCGCAGGGTTTTTCCCGTTGCAAGTTGACGGAAAACGTTCTTTTTTGGGTGAATTTCCCCTCAGATCCCAAAACAACAGCCTTCTGGAATGGTACAAGGGTCGGGGGTGATGGGTACAGGGTGACAATTCAGCTGCTTAGATTCATAGATTGTTTCAACTAGATTCATCCATTTGTTGGTTGAGCTTGTGGTTTCTCAAACTCCTTTTTTTTTTACCATTGAGCAAATTAATCAAAATTAATTGTAGGTTTCACATCCAAGGTCTTGTAGTTTTCTATCCTGGCAATTTCAACCGCCTTAAGGTTCTTGGTCATAGACTAATGGTTACCCCCCCACCGCCCCTTCCAAGACATGAAGACTTTTGTTGAATAGGGTTCATTTTTGCAAAAAAAACAATATAGCCAATTAAACATGATCCCAAAGGAGAAAAACAAACACAAATGCTGGTTCATGGTGATATACATATGTATATATATATATACAAATGCTGCTATTTAACAAACATTGCCAAACAAATATGGAGGAACTTCTCGATCTCACCCAGGAAAGTGAAGGTCAAATGCTATGACAAGAACGGCAATGATGCTCGGCATAAGTCTTAGAGGTTGAAGGCATTGTTAAGATTCCCCCCAATGAGGTTGGAAGAACAAACAGTTGCTGTGGGGATATGAAATTGAAGGCTGTTAGAAAATAATCTCTTGATGTTTGGTGTTGTGAAAATATATGAGGTGTTTTGATTCTAAGGGGACTTTTGCATCTATGGAAAAACTGTTCGTCGCATTTGTTCTTGAACCCAAGGTAATGGGGGAAATGCCTGACCGAACATGTTTGTTAAACCTAAAACACCTCAGACATTGATAAGGTGTTTGGCCCAAATGAAGTCATGTGACAATAGAAATCACAACAATCACTGCTTCAATATTCGGCACCTTTTTGTGGAGTTGTTGCTTGTTTTGTTTTTTCTTTTGTTTCCGTTTTGTTCGCTGACAACTGGATTCCTACATCCCGTTTGCATCATGTTGCAATCCATGTTTTAAATCCTTTTGTATTTGCAATGGCCCGGTTTTACAACGACACTGACGGGGCACAAATGAATTGAAAGGAATGGTTTGGAACTGCCATGTCATTGCCTTTTTTCATCTTAAGTTGATAGTTTTTCCAAAAACGCTATGTCACTACTGAGTTCACTACTGTTGATGGAAGAAATCCTGCACCAGTTGATTTGGAGAATATCCAATTTTCTACAAGGTTTCATACATCCCAGGTGGTGCAGGATTTATTCCATCAACAGTACTGTATGTCTCTATTTTCCTTAATTACCCAAAAAGCGTAACACAAAAAATACAGAGATGTTTGAGTAGATATCATCGCACGTCCGGTGACCCGGGACCCATGATTTAGGGATCCATGGTCATTTGTCAGTCCCATAGGATCCATGGGACTGGTATATTTACCATATATTTACCTACATGAATGGTTGAATTTTATGGTAAATGTGGGTAAGTATACTGTAATTACATGAATCCTATGAGAGTTGTTAACATCAGCAAACATCTTGGGTTGTCTCTCTTGACCAGATTCCACTCACCCTTCTCCATGGAACCCAACGTTTCCCTTCAGGAATATGCGAAAGAAAATTCAAAGAGTACCGATCTTACAGTAGGCCTTGCAGGGGTTTGGCAATTACCTGCCATGTGGTATCCTTTGAGTGGTAGTGGCATCCATTGCAACTATCGAGTGACCTGGATGAAAGCAAGGTTATTTGTTTTGTTTTCAAACGAAGGTCGTTTCCAATCGAAACAAGGGCATTTGTGGGTTCCAGATGTATATACTATTATATACTGGGGCAGTGGCCAGGAAGAAATAAGGGCACCCTTTTTGTTGTTATTATCTCCATACTTAAACTTTTCAGAGAATATACATGGGGGGGACTTTGGTTTGAAAACATCTATAAAACAGAATGGAAATGGTACTCGGGTTCGCTCACCCACACAACTCCCATACAAACCAAATGATTGTAAGATACTTCCTTGCTGAGGCCGTGAAAACGGTTGGGAATAAAACGCCAAGAAGGGAAATTTCATGTCAGCAGCCTTGCACTCCCACATGAAGATAAAATGTATGAACTTCGAATATGAATATCAAACAGGGACGAACAAAGAAAGCCTCCTGAAAAGGGGGATTGCACCGAAAGGTGCATACCAGAGTCTGGACGACCAACCCTCAGGCATATGAGCCACTGCATTTTTTTTGTGACGGCAGCAAAGGGCAGTATGTGGCCCTTGCTCGCCACACCTTCATCGGCCAGTATGACATCCCATGACATCATCACGCATCACATCACAACACATGACATCACCACCGCGGAACGGCTGAAGGCTGGTTGACACAAAAAACTGTGAAGAACCCAGTGTGACACTTCCACGCCCAAATCGAAGTGACCAGTATGACACTACCACGCCCAAATTGAAGTCCTCGCTAGTACCCTAACGAACTTGCTATCAAACAAAAACACTGGGTCTGAACGATCAACATGTTTGAGTTCGTCATAGCCTGTTCAAACACGAATCAAAATCTTGAGCAGTCAGGCCAAGAACACAAATTTGCCGAACTTTCACATCGCCTCTCCAAAAATCTTGCGTCGCTTGCTGGGCAAGACCCCGGTCATGCTATTTACCACAAAATGCACAATGCTCACTACAAGCGAATATTCGAACAAGAAACCAAAAACAACAGAAAAAAGGACGGAATTGCGCCATCCCTGTCTTGATAGGGGGTCTTGCTAGCAACCTCCTTCCGGACGGCATGCCCAAGGCATGCTAGTCTAACTGGTGGTCACCAGAAAAACATCAAGACCGACGAGGAAAACGAATATGTATATACAATTCATGGAAACCTGTCTTGTAAAGGGTATCCCTGGAGACATCTTTTACGACGGCATGCCCAAGGCATGCTAGGCCTGATCACGGGTTGTTTTCACGACCCACGAAAAAGACGGCAAGACTGCCAGCACTCCAAAGTTCCAGAACTGGATATTTTCCAAACACGGCGCGCATTCAAACAGGCTATGACGAACTCAAACATGTTGATCGTTCATACCCAGTGTTTTTGTTTGATAGCAAGTTCGTTAGGGTACTAGCGAGGACTTCAATTTGGGCGTGGTAGTGTCATATATGGTCACTTCGATTTGGGCGTGGAAGTGTCACACTGGGATCTTCAGAGATTTTGTGTCAACCAGCCTTCAGCCGTTCCGCGGTGGTGATGTCATGTGCTGTGATGTGATGTGTGATGATGTCATGGGATGTCATACTGGCCGATGAAGGTGTGGCGAGCAAGGGCCACATACTGCCCTTTGCTGCCGTCACAAAAAAAATGCAGTGGCTCATATGCCTGAGGGTTGGTCGTCCAGACTCTGGTATGCACCTTTCGGTGCAATCCCCGTTTTCAGGAGGCTTTCTTTGTTCGTCCCTGTTTGATATTCATATTCGAAGTTCATACATTTTATCTTCATGTGGGAGTGCAAGGCTGCTGACATGAAATTTCCCTTCTTGGCGTTTTATTCCCAACCGTTTTCACGGCCTTAGCTCACCACCGTCCATACAACACAAGCAGCAACATCAGCAGCAACAGCAACATAAAAAAACAGAAAACAAACAGAGAAACACAAAAAAAACAAAACCCGACACAGCAACAACCACAACAAAATCACCAGCGAACAAAGAAACAACCACAAAACCAACAACAACAACGACAACCACAACTGCACCATCAAGAAAAAACACTCACAATCAACTTGAAAATCAACATGAACCATGAACCTGAATTCATTGTCCGCCCTAATTCCCCCCAACCCCTGCAGCCATGCATGTCATGTCAAATATGGCGATATTTACAAAAAGGGAAAAAGGGCAGCACTGCCCATCTAAGAATATATATATATATATAGATAGATTTTGTTTTTTTGTTGGTGTGTTTTTTAAGTTTTTTGTTTGGTATACGCGGATGCACTGTTGTATTTCATGCACAGACACTGCTTATTAAATGTGTTGATTTGTTTGTGTGAAGAGTTTTGGAAGAATGCCCCTTGCGAGTTGCTTCGTTTGAATTTCATCCTGAAAGATTTGTCTGGGTGGTGGTTTCCAAGATCTTTTATTTTCACCCTTACCCGGGGAAATGATGCAATTGAAATCGCCAACTAGTTTGTTTGTTTGCTTGTCTTTCTTGTGGAAAGACTCTAGCCATAACCCTGACACGTGTTTTCATGAGAGACCCATGCGTCTTTGGTTCAATTGCATTTTTTTCACTTGGGCCGGACGAAACAGTGCTTCCCCAATAAATCAGAATATATCAGGGAGTGACTCCCCAACCCTCTAAATCTAAGTTTGATGGTGGAAACAAGGACCCGGGAGTACGGAGTACATCATACATCTCCACTTGAAAGATTGGAGGAAATTCCGGGATTTGTGTGTTTTTTTGTTGTGTCAACTTAAAAGTGATGTCATTTGTGACACTCAAACTTAGATTGAAAAGGCCTCGAAGAAGCTACCTTTCAATTGTTGCATGATTACAACCTTCAGCACCAGGGGGGGGATGGTCAATAGGCAGGAAATGTTGCCATTGTCCTTGAGTTTCATATTTAGGACTTGAGGACACTTAATTTGTGTATATTCCTGCCTTTAAACCAACATAGCCATGCAAAGTCAGCATTGGTCCTGGTTGTGTCATTGATGTCTTAGTTTACTAGAGGGTAAAATGTTTTACTGTTTATTTCACAGAAACTCAGCAGGGAGAGTAGGCATCACATGAATCATAGGAAATCATAGGCATCACCAAGTTCTTATCAAAGCTTTCGTGCAGATCCCATGATTTGTGAGGTGAAAGTTAAAGCCTTATGGGGCCAATGGAAGAAGAAGACGATTACTGGAGCGAACTACGGCAACTTGCCCTTACTCAGGTGTTTTCTTTTTGCCAGAGGATAGTGGTAAGAAATCAAGGACTGGTTGGATCTAATCTGATGAAACAAAGGTCCCCATGTCATGTACCCAAGGTTCAACTGCAGTCATGGAAACTGCCATTGACAATCATCGTCAGATCATGATCACGAGCTCCGGAAATTTGCCACGGCATTTCCTTCATGATGAAGTTAGAGACACTCAGAATTGTCAACATCATTTGATGGATGGATGGTTTTTTTCTTTCGTTCTTCAGGAACAGTTGGAGAACAATGTAGGTTTTTTTCACTGGCTTGTCACTTGGATACCTCTGAACATAGTATTTACATAGTTCTTTTTCAACTAGATCCATGTGATTGCTTGCCGCCTTTTCGTCACGAGCTCTGCACTTTGACAGAAAGAAACGAAGAGGTACGGATGATTTCATCGTGGTGAAGATGACCGGCACGACGCAAAACGTCGCGTGGAAGGGACGGGTGGGCTGGTGGTCAGTGGAGGTGACCCTATTACCGTCATGCACCCCCGAAAACTAACATGGAACCTGAAAATGGACCCTAGGAAAAGGAGATCCACCATTTTGAAGTTTCGTGTTAGTTTTCGGGGATGTACCTAAAGTACCCCAAACCCCAAACCAATCAACTGATTTCCATGAGGTTGTTGGTGGGTTGGACATTTGGTAGCAAAGCAATTTCCTGGCCTTGCAATTGGTTTGTTTTTTTTGAGATTTAAGATTGACAGTTTGTTTGTACAATCATACCAGAATGTTCCCACAAATAGTGTACAAATCAGTAAGTAAGAACCAACACTATTCACTCTTGGAATCCTGCTATTTTTCGGACATTTTGTCTCAGTTCAGATGAGACAGAGTGAACAGTGGGATATAAATAGTGTCCCTTGGGTTGCAGTGCTCATATGTTGGTATCAACACACAGGCAGGTATATCAGGTATGAATTATGGTTGCTTACAACAAAACATGCTACCCAGTGGCTGAATTGCAAATCTCTGGCCTACCTTCACACTGGTATCATTAGCTCAATGAACATTTGCATAGCAAGCTGCGGTGGCCCAAATGTCCTGGCACTCATATGAATGATTTTAATTGATCCCAATCATGCACCAGAAATTTGACAGCCAATCGTCAGTCGCAACGCGGTAAATGTATGAAGGATTGTTAGAATTCAAGACGTGGAGAGTTGTTGGACAAACATATGCTTGTTCAATTCAATCAAAGTGGGTGCAACACTTCAAGTCATAGGGGGGCATACTTTTAGGGTCTGGAATTGTTTCGATCTTTACATGCTCTCGATGTGTCCTTACCCTCCCTGAAACTAACATAATAACATAGCACCTGAAAATAGACCACTTGAAACGGAGATTCCCTTTTTGGAAACCATCATTTTGAGGGGCAAAAATGTTAGTTTCAGGGAGGGTATTTGTATTATATATATGTATATATATGCTTGTCTACTTCTTGGAACTCATGGCTTAACGACTAACGACGTTCTGAACTCTCTCTTCTTCGCGGAAGGGAACGACTCATGACAGAACTCAGGTGAAGCTGGACTTCAAGAAATCACCCAGCCATGTGAAGTGCCGGGACACATGGTGAGTTGGAAGGTGTCCCTCCGACGGAATGTTCTGTCAAGTGGGAGAGTGTTGCTCAGCATTTGTCGCTTCTAGGTGGTGGTTGTCAAATATGTGATAATATGTGTTTTTTAGTTTCATCCCTAGTTGGGGAAATGATCCAACTTGTCGAATAATATTGTTCAAAGGGGTTTGGTTGGTTCAACCACCAACTAGTTGTTCTTTACCAAAAAAATTAGGTTGGAGCAGTTTGTTTTCCATCAGCTGTCGGGTTGATTTGTGGCATCTCCGAGATTTTGAAGTGAATCTACAAGCAATCCAGCGCTACTTCCTGGCGTTGGAGGCTTTCACAGATATAATTCTCCAAGAAGGAATTCAGATATTATGGAAATGGTGAATATGGTGAATTGGTGGTTGATGCTTAAGCCACCAATGAGATTTTTTGTAAATGAGAATAGTCCAGCACCAACCTAAACCCAAACTTTTTCAAACCGAGGTTGGGGGTCATTGAAGTAGAAGGTTTCAGGGGTTTAACAATAACACAATATGAAAAATATGTTTATCTATGATCATAATATGTATGTATTACCTCATTGAGTACAGCAAATTCTTTTTTGTTTCTAGATATGATACTGAAGAGTTCAGTGGACAGTTAGAAGGTGCAAACTGCTTTCAACTGCTGGAGCTGCGAGCCGGGAACGCTTCGTAGTTTACAAGTGACTGCCTAACGGGAAGGTCCAGCCCAGCAGCAGCGTCCAAGTTGCATCATGTTTTTTTGGATGATGATATTTCTGATGTGACAACAACATAGTGTAAACAACTCTTACCATAAGAGTTGGATGTGTGAGATGGGTTTATAAAGATTATTTTTCAACAGGATGTTGTTTTTTCTTCGTATTTCCCCAAGGGTAGTTCGCGCACGTCACGTGTCACGAATATGCAGTTTTTGAAGTGTCAGCGTTGTTGTTTACCACCCATCGCTTTGCCCACCCTCAGACAATTCGGCTGGTATTGGTCGATATCGTTTCATGGGAGCAGTTGATGGTTTTCAAAATCTTGTGCCGAACCCAAGCAGTTCAGTTCATATTATACAAGATTTATACAAGGCACCTACCAGTTGAAAGTAGGGGCCCATATTTCCATTTATGGGGCTTATATAGTTGTAAGCCCAGTTACCCATTGATAATGCCATTTACAGGGATTTTGTTAAAATGCATGCATAACTAGTAGGGCCAGAGTTTGAGGATACTTCAAACATTCCAAGTGGTGCAGCATTTTGTCAATCAACTGCATCCTCTTGTCCAAGATGGCCAGAAAATGCACCAAAAAATGTGACGTTTGCGGCATAATCATATTGGTCCTGAGTGATAAAACCCGAAAGCAGCAATGAGATGTGGTTTTTGCAAGAATGTAAGATTGTACAAGGTGTTGCTAGCTGGTTACATTTGATTTGTTGGGTTCATTTTCGCAATTTGAGGCAATCTGTTTGTCTGTTTTTATCCATAAGTCTTGTTCAATGCAAGGACATATTAAGGAATACGTATTTTCCTTTTAAATGTGTACCAATTTAAAAAAAACACCATTGTGACCTCCCGGAACCTCGATTTCTTCCAAAAACCACGAGTGGTGACCTTGGTGTTTGGGAGTTGCATCTATTATTCGATGCATCTGAAACGAACTCGAAACCTTTTCTTGTGATAATTAGTCTAGGTGGTGGTTTCAATTTTTTTATTTTTACCCCTACCTGGGGAAATGATCCAATTTGACTAATATTTTTCAAAGGGGTTGAAACCACCAACTAGTAGTGTTGATGATTCAGAAATCTCATTCCCAACCAACCACCGTTTGGATGTACAAAATAAACCGGTCGTTAATTTTTGAGATTTCAACCATACCGTTCCCATCCACTGGTGAGTTGATCCCGGATTTCTGGTTGCCATCAACAGTAGGAAAACATGAATCTATTGACAACAAGTTGGATGCCAAAACTGAAAATTCAAATGAGCAAAAAATCCATCGAGATATATATATCTCTCCAAAAATTGTTGAAATGTATATTTAGATATATTTTAAGTTTAATTTCCGATATTTTCTGGCAACTGTTGACATCATCAAGGAATCTCCGGGCCATGAATTTGTGTTTCCCCCTCTGAACTTGGAATGAGTAAATGGGAACTGTGTCAAACATCAAGCGTCTCAGTTACGTTGTTTGTCGAAAATCTTCTGCCGCCATTTTTTTTGTTTCACGGCCCAAAACCTGCCCAAAAAAAGCCATTTGGCCTATGTCATATCTTAACAACCTCGGCGGTGTTTGAAACCCGAAAGACCGGCAGATATAAAAACCGCCCAACCGCCCAACTGGCCAAGCTGTTCAGCACGTTTGGTCATGTTGATGTTGCTGCTCTCTTTTTTGATGAGTGGTGCAACCGCGCAAGCCACGAATGCTTCGTGTCTACTTCAAATCAACCGATCTACAGCAGGGAGAGGACTCAAGTTTTTTTGTGTGCAATTTTTTATTTTATTTTTTTGTGTCAGGTATGGAGACAGTAGAGACAGCAGAGTTAATGTCAGCGTAACATTTGCTTATAGAAATTGTTACCAGTGTTTGTGGTCGTTCAGCCGCTGCGTCGGTTCATCATGTATGCAATTGACCTTTCAAAGTTGTGATAGGCAAACCTGAACTCTCAGACGATCAGACAACTTGAGTTGTACGACTTGATGGCTGTTGAAACCAACACCCTACACCTTGAAAACCCTTGCATACGCCTTGCTGGTTTTCTTGTGTAGGGTGAAGATTCAGGAGTTTGGAGTCACAGCTACTGCGCCTCAGCGTCGGTGGACACAAATGATGGTCTAGATTCTGATTGGGGTGAACTGGATATCAAGCAGCTCGGCCGCGAATTTTCGAGAAATGTTTGGCGGGAATCAACAAGAACGTATACACCCTGGAAAATTAACATGGAACCCAAAAATTCCATGCTAATTTTCAGGGGGGTATGTCGTTGTTCTGTGTTTGTTTCTCGTATTTTTGTTGGCGATTGGATGATATTTGTTTCCAATCATGTAAGGTTTGAGGCAAGCCTTTTTTTTAACACGAGTTTGATTCCATTGATCCCAACATTTTCTTCTAGATCTTCTAGCCATGATACTGAAACCCCATGTGAAACCCTGAAAAAAACGCGGTGAGTCACAGCTAAAACAAGCTGTATTTTTTGCTGGTTGTGAAAGAAGCATATTTGATATACTTGTATATCCAAAAACAAATTACTAAATTATTGAAAGTGCATTCATTGTTGGCTTGTCCTACATGTTTTTTTTTCCAAAAGCAGGGAGGTTGATCATGGACTTATACAGTATCGAGATAATTGAATTGTAATCTGTATATATCCATAGGATCCATGTATAGTGCATTTACCCACATTTGCCCATAAAATTCAACCATTCATGTAGGTAAATATACCGTACCTGGATCCTATGGGATATGTAGTAAATTAGTTGTATAGATGCCATGTCCATCATCTGCCATTGGAGCTTTACTCGAAAACATGATGATCGTAAGAAAACGCCTTTGGCTCCATCCTTCAGACAGATTTTTTGTGTTTTTCTAACATGAACGGATGTACATGTGTATGTATACTGTGTAGCATGAATGAATATATTGATATTGTTTAATATTTTTAGATCTTTACATTTGTACATAAATGTGTATTTATATGTAGAGCACTATTGTCATGAGCGTTATTATAGTCTATTATATTCTTGAACTTGTTGATACATGCACTTCATTTTTTTCTTGCTGGACCATGTGTTGGACTATAGCTTGCTACTAAGCACTCATTGAAAAGACTGAATCCAGGCGGTTTTTCAGGCAATGGGTCCTCCTGAACTGGTGGTTGGTTGACTTGAGAAAGTCCTACCATATCTGCAATGAAGATTTTGTAATGACTCTGTTTGGAGTTTTTTTTTTCCGGGTATCAACTGCACCAACCAAGATGTGAATTCAATTGAGCAATGAACAAAAACCCTTGTTGTTTAAGGTGTATAGGGGATGAAATACTACCCACTTATATAGGGCAGGGATCAACACCTAGTACGTTGAAAAGTAGCAGATGTAACAGGCTCAATTGCACATCTTTTTACAACGCTCGTTTTTTTTTCCCACATGGTGGTGGTTTGTTTCTTGAATGTATCAGGATTTCATGTATTGAGATGGAATACAGAGGAGCTTGTTTTGAAACATACCATGGAACCTGTAAACAATTCTTTGGAAAACCGAAGTCAATTTCCAAATCTCCTCTTTTGTTGGGGGCTCTATATAGGTGTCGTTCTTTTTGTTGTTCTTTTTGTTGTTGTTGTTGTTGTTGTTGTTGTTGTTGTTGTTGTTGTTGTTGTTGTCGTCGTCGTCGTCGTCGTCGTCGTCGTCTTCATCTTCATCTTCATCCTTTCCAACTTTCAACTCATTCTATACAAAAAAAACAGTTCCCAACAAGAAAAGAAGCTCAGCCATTTTCGCCGCCCAGATACGTCTATCGTCCGGAGTCCATGTTTGATGATACACGACCACCTGGTTTTAGCGGAGCCACCACCACCCGGAATGTCTTCTTCATGGCAGTGGTGCCTGGGACGTTTGCTTTTCACAAGGAAGGAGCGAAAAAGTTTATATTAAAGGATAAGAAAGAAGATTACCCTCCAGGGAACTAACATATCCCCAAAAAATATCCAAAAATGGCATTTTGAAGATAATTTTCCTTTTCCCAAGGTGGGATATGTTGATTCCCTGGAGGGTACCCTCCCTAAAGTTAACATATCTGACAAGCCAACCATGAATCTTTCAGGGACTATGTTAGTTTCAGGGAGGGTAGTTGAAAATGAGCATGAATACTGGTTTTAGATTGATAAGGCCAGATGAGACCCTATTTGAATGACCAGTGTTGTTAAATGGACCAATTTTACTCTCCTTTGATTTGTCGTGATATTTTTGAGAAATGGATAATTACCCTCCCAAAGTTTTACATAGCCCCTGAAAAATGATGGTTGGAGAACTACTCTCCTTTTGGGATGGTATATTTTCAGGGGCTATGCTAAGCTTCCAGGGGGTAAGTGTTTGAGATGATTTATATAAATCTCTGGGTTGACCCGTCGGCCTTGAAGAAGACTGCCGCCGAAAAATTGTCTCTCTGGTTCTTGTCTGTGAAAAGTTGAAATTCAAGATCATAGACTGTTGAGGCATCGACGGTACTTCTTAACCCTGACAGTAAGTCCTTTACTCTCTCGTTGAGCATCCAGAACAAATCCAACTGGGAAGGCCTGATCTTTTACAACCCCCGGAAGATTAACGGCTGGTTCACATATTTTTTTCTGGAGGTTTAGTTCAGATGACTTTTCTATTCTTTCCAAATGGGTGATGGCTGTAGGTTCCAGCCGTTAATCTTCCGGGGTGTATGTTGGATTCATTGCTAGGAGATATCCCATGGGATTCTTCAAGGGGTTGGTTGGGGCCGCGAAAGGGTGGGAACCCCATATCTTCCCTATGGTCTTTTAATGGTTCAAAACTCAGGATTTTCTTCAAAAAAACCCTAGTATTCAGTTAACCCCTTCCCCTTTGACCACCCCTCTTTAGGATGCCTATAAGTAAGTATCAGAGAGCAGTACTGCAGTACTCCATTCAAATGTTTTCATCACGTATGCCTAGAGGGCCTAGAGAAAGAAGACTGAATTAGGCAGTTGAATGTGTTTGCATAGATATTACACCCCTGAAGATTAACATGGAACATAATCATGGAGGTTTGGAAGATCATTTTCCTGTATAACTGGGTGATTTGTAGGTTCCATCTTAATCTTCCAGGGTGTAATTTGTATACAGATGTTTTTTTTCAAATCAACTCAATGGGATATCCTTTCTTTCATTGTTCCGTTAAACTAGCTGTTGATCCCCACTGTTGAGCGGGGATCAACAGCGCATGTTGTAGGCTGGTATTGGTTACTCCGTTGACAAGGTGCAACTTGACTTGATTTCTTGGAGGTTCCAGTCCCATGGTGGGGCAAAGTGGGCACCACTTTGCTAAGTCGACCTGTGAGGCCTCTGAAGAAAGGTGATTTGGTAAATAGAGCGATATGTACCCATAGGATCCATGGAAAGATTTTATATTTGCCTACATTTACCCAAAAAAATCAACCATTCATGTAGGTAAAAATACCATTTCCCATGGATCCTATGGGGTATAGATTGGATTTGTTGGGGATAATTTTTGTAGTAGTAGTTTTTTGAAAACATGCAAGCGGATTACAAACCCACAAACCCTGTGTCCATAAGGTGGTTGTCCAACAAGAGGTTGTCAAAAATATAATACTTATAGACTTAGTTGATACATTTAGTATATCCCATAGGATTCATGGGACTGGCATATTTACTTACATGAATGGTTGATTTTAATGGTAAATGTAGGTAAATACACCATACATGGATCCTTTGGGATATTGATCATTTCGCTTTTTGATCCCAATGAGACTGTTCATGAAGGTTGAAAACAAAAGGAGAGCAATTTGTTTGAGGCTGGTATATGTTACTCATTTTTGTTCCTTGGCACTAACATCGGCAACATCCCAATAGTCATACTAAAATCGAAAGCTCAAGGAACGAGGAAAAGACGACAAGAAGAAACACACGGAAATTGGTTGGCAGGAACATTTCAAAGAAAAAGTACCCAGATGTCTCAAATTCAATATGTTTTTCATATCCCATGGGATCCATGGGAATGACATATTCACTAATGTTCCCATTAAAATCAACCATCCATGTAGGTAAAATATATTCCCATGGGATCCTATAGAATATATGTATATACACCAGGTGATTTAAAGTGACCTTTTCATCCCGTAGTTGGAGGTCACTTGACCTTTGAAATAGGTCCTCAATTTTCATGTTCGTCGTTTCACCGTTTCACCCTGTTGTTCCGAAAAAAACAAGGAAGGTGAAAGTCAGATGCTATGACCAGAGCGGAAACGATGCTTGGATATGACGAATGACCGAAGCAAACTCCGTTGTGGAAAAGGTGGGGGCGATGATGATGAACATAAAGAACAAAAACTAGGAGGGAAACAAAAAAGCTCTTCCACAAAAAGTGTTATGTTGTTTTTGGGAGGGTGGGAAGTTTTGTGAAAATGTTACTGATACTTACAAATCCTGTAGAAATGAAAGGGTTTTTGATTGAAACTTGTTGTTGTTTTCAAGTAGCAGTTATCATCAGCATGAGGGGAACTGAGATGTTGGGGAAGATGTTG
The DNA here is from genome assembly GCA_000507305.1 of Breviolum minutum Mf 1.05b.01. Lineage (NCBI taxonomy): Eukaryota > Dinophyceae > Suessiales > Symbiodiniaceae > Breviolum > Breviolum minutum. The sequence continues at coordinate 83,478 of DF240045.1, read as the reverse complement.
CCATTCTCATAGGGATAAAGGACATCCTTCAAACATCCTGAAAACCTGTAACAATGACGTGCCTCAAAAAATGAGTGGTTCCATTTGGGATTCGCCTTTTCCCCCAAAAAAAATAAATCTGCGCTTTGGAGGTGTTGTTTTTTGTTTGTTTGTAATTGATTCACTGCCCAAGTTTAACATGGAACCTAAAAATGAAGAATTTCCACAAGGAATCACTTATTCCAGGGTACCATTTTCAGGTTCCATGTTAAACTTTGGGAGGGTATATTTCTGCATGTTTGAGTCATGTTCCTCTGTTTCAGAACTCTTGCAATCCAATATCAAACCAATAGCGACAACGGAAAATCCCAATTTGTTGCTAGGATTTGGTGAACAGGATTCTAGCTGGATTTGCTCCCGGTGAATTTGAGAACTCATTTTTTCTCTTCAGTGTTTTTTGGGGTCAACAAAAACACACAAGATGCATCCATGTGTTTTGGGCATCAGATAAAAAACAGCAGCACCAATCACCAGTCCAGACAAAAGAGAATCAACTCAGGACTGAGGCCATGTTTATGTTTGAGGTCTGTTTTGTTTTTTATTGTTTCGCTCGACTTTTCAAATACCCCTTGCCCAAAATATACGTTAGTAACGGACCTGTTTCTTCTTTGGTGCCATGAATCATGTAGAATCAAAACTGAACGTTTCTAAAGGCAATTGAACTTGACTTGGTCTGTTATAGCCGCCATTGTTTTCAAACAGGTCCTGTTTTTTTTCATCACACGTGCCGTGCCACGTAGACGCGATTCGCAAGAGCCAGGATTCCTTTAGGAAGTATGTACGCCACTCTGATGTACGGTAGGATCAAGAACAGTCACATGTTTGAAAATAGGGATCCCAACTTTTTTGGGAGCTGCCAGAATTTGCGTCTTTTCGTTGTGTCCGCATGTTCACTACAATTCCCACCAAGGAATATGCAAAAGAAAAGACAAAGACTTCAAATATTCCTGTAGGCAGAGCAGGAGTTTGGAAATTACCAACCAAGTGGTTTCCTTTGGGTGGTGGCTCCGCCATCTATTGCAATTATCGAGTGACCTGGATTGGATTTTGGTCCAATATTCAGGGCTCAGTTTGGTGATTTTATGTGAAGTCTGAAGTATTTTGCAATGAATATCACAAGATAATGTGGGTTCATGATTGAATTCCATCAAGAGTCAAGAGTTTACTGTAGTTTGAAGTTGAGTTTAGAAGAACAGATATTTGTTGCGAGGCAAATGGGAACTTTAGGGGGGCATCTCATGTTTGGCGGGGAAGGGATGTCCTGTGCCACCCGAAAAACTCTAGACATATCATTGCTCATGATACTGATGACGGACGAAATCATGCTGGGATATTTAAAAGCCTACAAATAATGGGATAACCTACCATATCAGCTGGTGAGTTTACCGGATTTCAGACATAAACCGTATCATGATATCCTTTGACATGGATTTACAAGCTATGAGCTGAGATCAACCGAGCTGCTGGTGAGGAACAAGTAGGGGAGTCTACCCATGAAATCGAACATGGGTAGCAAAAATGCCATGTTTGTAAGCAGGTACCTTATCCAGCAAAAAAAACTGCTAACCGCCACGTATATCTAATGTATTCTAATTTTCAGGCTACACTTTTTTTTTCGTTGTAGTCCAGGTTTGATCTCCACCCTGGAAAGTCGATGAAAGACTTTTCTTTATGAGAATAACGGGATGGTCAGATGGTCATATTCAAGCTTGACTCAAGATTCTTGTTGACACAAGTAAGGTGAATTCAGGAAATATCATGAGCACCTACTGAGAACTACCAAGAACTCCTTTCAAGATGAGTTTCCTTGTACAAATGGTGGGATATGTTTGTTGATTCATCTCTAAGTCATTCTGAATCTATGATCATACAACACGTTCATGCACATAAATATCATTACACACATATGATATACATATTATACATATATGGGTGATGTTTTCCAACATTCAAAGACACAAAGCAATATATAGTGTATATGTTCATATTAGTACTTTGTTCACTCTATGTTCAATATTAGTATTATATGCGCAGTTCCAGTATAAGAAACAAACAAACAACCAAACAAACAAACAAACAAACAAACTAACTAACTAACTAACTAACAAACTAACTAACTAACTAACAACCAAACAAACTAAACAAACAAACAAACAAAGCGCTTGTGACCCCCTCTTCATCCCGGGCAAAAAAAGAATCCTTCGACCCCCTTTTGTTAAAGGTAAAGGTAAAAGCCTTGTCGGGTGAGTGGAAGAAAAAAACCATCACCGGAGCCAACTACGGTTTCTGAAAACAGCATTTCGGAGTTTTTTTGTTTTTGTCTTGTGGATTTGTTTTGTTGATGTTGATGTTGATGTTGATGTTGTTTGGTTGTTGGTTGTTGGTTGTTGGTTGTTGTTGTTGTTGTTGTTGTTGTTGTTGTTGTTGTTGTTGTTGTTGTTGTTGTTGTTGTTGTTGTTGTTGTTGTTGTTGTTGTTGGTTGTGGTTGTTGTTGTTGTTGTTGTGGTTGTTGGTTGTTGGTTGTTGTTGATGCTATCTGTTCAAAATCAACAAATTAAACATGTGTTGAAAAGTGCTGGGGTAGATGAGGTCCAGATGGATTTTGTTTAATGTTGAAAGCAAAAGAAGTGGCAATTCCGTTAATGTAGGTCAATCAGTTTTGAATGGTTGTTTTTTTTAAAGGCAAGGCACACTAAGTACCTGATATGTCACCGTTTGTGTAGGTGGTAGCCTGCTTCTTGGCAATGTGAATAATGCTGCGAAAATGCGTAGATATGATCAGATATGATTTTGATTTGTATCAGATTTATCAATCATTTCAGCTCTAGAATTCTTGGCTTCCAAATTTTAAGTTTGATTTTTGTTTTTGTCTTGAAGATGTGAATGAATTGTTTTTTTGTTCTCATTGACTCTTTTATTCATAGGGGCCAAGGGCATAGGATCCTGAAAATCACTTGGATAGAGGTAGCTGTGTTCTGTCTTTAAAAGATCCACTTCATGTTTCTAGACGTTGGTTTTAACTCAGTTCTTCGACATCATGCACTGGGATGTTGCGTAGAGGACTGGAGTTGATGTTGCGTGTATTTTACTGGGGCAAGGTCGAGATTATTGGAAAGACATGAGGGTTTGGTGTCTTCTTTCCAATTTAGCAGTTGGAATGAGGTGTTGTGCCACTGGACGTGGTTACTTCTGGTGTTTGACTGTTTAAATGCAACATTGGGATGTGCCCCTAACCCAGAAGCAATCACAAGTGAAGATGTGTAGTAAAAATGTGACACTGTCTTGGTGGTTGCTGTTACTGGGCGAGGGGTGCATCCTGATACATATTCAAGCATATGCATATTTTCATGTGCCTCACATTTTGATATTGGTCAAGTAAATATACACATGAACGTGTACAATGTTTGTACATGATTGTACATGTATTTTGTTTTTATTTCTATATGTAGAGATACCTGTGTGTATACATATATATATATATTAAGAAATATATATATATATATTTAAATATATATGAACAGTCAGACTGGGGAAAATGTGAGTGACTCTCGGTGTTTGAGAGTAGATCCCTTGTTTTTTGTTCAAACCCGAGGTAATGATTTCATTGCCATCAAGATGACTGGCACAACACAAAATGTCACATGGCAAATCAGTTAAGTCTGTGAAGGTGACTGGGGTTCAGTGAAGGTGACTCGGGTTTTGGAAGCAACCAGACAGAGTTGCCTGCTTTTTTTTAGGGGCAGTGGAGGATTTCATTCCTTCTTTTCCGGCACGGATCCTGAGATTTGCAGCGCCCAGTGGATGATAGTCGTGACCTTGCAGATTTAAGAGTGCAGGAGTTTCCTCAAAATGGAATATGTCTAGACTCCCTTTCCGAGGGATGTGAGAAGGATCCCCTCATCTTCATAGGACATTATTTTTATGATTCAAGGAACTAGCCTCCCGAAGAGTTATAGCAGCCAAAGTGCCCGTTAAAAATTGAGTAAAACGTTTGCCCCAAAGGGAAAGGATCGTGTCCCAACCGCTGAAGTACCATTTCAAAAAAAACACCATAAAAAACCTATATTAGTTTTATGGAATGCAAGGCCTTGAGGGATTATCCACCCCCCAATTTGTCCTGAATAAGGTCATGTTGCTTGGCAAAGGGTAGCATTGCAGGGGTAGATTGCCCATCATTTCACCATTGCAAATCAGGTCAAGCTGGATATCAAGAAATCTCCCAGCCATGTCAAGTGTGCGGACACAGCCTAAGGCGTAAGGTAGGGTGTAGGAGCAGTTGGATGGTGAAGATAACTTGAGTAGTGACCAAAACCTTGAGTTATGAAAGGGTACACATGGGATTTTTTTAAACCCACTTATGGGAACTTCGAAAAAGAAACAAGCTGTTAACAGTTAATAAATTAACAAATGAGATATGCGATATCCACTATATTCAATATATATATATATACTTACCATGTTGAGCATTCGCAGTGGCGTTGTTTATTGTTTGACTCGCTTAGTTCCAATGAAAGCCACTTGCTATAAGCAATCCGTGGGTGTTTGAAGTCACGGATATCATGACTGTGGGCTGATCGCCGTTTTGACAGATTTTGCCATGACTCACCATGACTTCTACAGTCGATTTTTGGGTAAAAAGATGCTAAAAGCTCAGTGCTTTAAAAGCAAAATCTGTCCCATATGCTCCATGTATAGAAGATTTACCTACATTTACCATAAAAAATTGAGCCAAATGTAGGTAGATATTCCATAATTTGGCGCATCTGGGTGTTGTAAACCTCTGTTTTTGCCGATGTTTTTTGAAACGGGTTCAGGAGTCCAGATGTTATCCAAACGTTGGTTTCAAAATTATATGTTCAGATCTTGAGGTTTGAGAGAAACCTCCATTTTTGTTTGTATTGCAACTATGAAGCCTCCATGTTTTTTTGTTGAGACCTCTTGATTGATCTTGATGTTCTCCATGTTTTTCACGAATCTCCAAGTGTCTGTTGTTTGCTTGGTTCAGGTGAATCCAGAACAACCGTCAGATGGTCATGGAAGGCTTTATCAAGCCCTGATGAGAGATGGATCCGAGATGGATGATTGCGGAGACATTGGGATGAATGATGACGTGAGATTACTGTGAGATTGTGTGTGTTTCCCAATAGATCACTAGGTGGTGGTTTCAAATGTTTTTTATTTTCACCCCTATTTGGGGCAGGTTTCCAATTTGACTAATATTTTTCAGATGGGTTGAAACCACCAACTAGATCAGTTGAGTGTGTGTTGTTTTTTTGTTCTGTTCTAAAAGTTTGATGTTTCTCTTAAAATGATTACATTCCAAGGAACTAAGATATCCCATCCCAAAGGTACTTTTGAGGATGTTTTTTTTTTTTTACCAAGGTGGGATATGTTCGTTCCCTACGAGGGGGTACTTTTGGAACTTCATTGTATATGCAGATTCAACCTTGCCGCAAGAACAATAGCCAATTTTTGTAAACCTAGGCCGTCATTTCGGAGATATTTTGTTGAGTTTCAATGACTTAATTGCACAAAATCAATATGTCTCCAATGGGTTTTTCGACATGCGTTTGACCAACAATCATTATATATAGATCTACACCAAGGAAAACTAATATGATGGAACTTTGTCCCAAGTCACCCCATTTTGAAACTGAACAAAAACATCGGTGAAAACCCATCCGCCTCCATGACTTGGGGTGAAACGCCATACCTCGAAGCCTTGGACTGGAACCCAAGGATTGGAGAGTACCGAGCGGAAGTTCGGTTTCCCGAAGGGTGAAACACCAGTGATGGTAGTAACTCTTACAAAATCAGAGTTGCTGATGGACCAAAGAAAGTCCAAAGGGTTAGTATCTTGCCAATTTTTGAAAGTCCCTTTTTTCAGTACTAAAACACATATCATATACACATGTTTATCAGAGATGTATTCCATTTTTGTCTTTTTCTATTGCTTGTGTTATACTATAGGTGTTTGTATCCAAGGTGAATTTTGAAGTTGCATCAAAGCTATCTTTGGACATTGCACAACTTCGGCCTGTATGGCTGAGAAGCTTTCGTCCAAAGTCAAAAACTGCCAGAAAACCGTGGGTTTCGGGGGTTGGAAACCGGGTGAGTTGTTACGTGATTCCCCAATTCCTTCAAACAAAATCCTTTTTTGTTACGTTTGCTCGAAGCTGCTTGCGTGATAAACATGGGCAAACCCAACTAGAATTTCATCAGTCAGCACCCAACAATTCCTTCACCAAAAATTCCAAACATGTGGATATCAAGATGTTGCAATTTAGGGTCACTTTTGATTCTCCCTATGGATCCAAGTACCTCCTAAGAAGATACTTTAACCCCCAAATTGTACCCTGTGCATTCCAAGCAGCGGATTCTTGGATCCATAGGGTCTATCAGTATCACATGGTTTTTTGGAACGAATCAAGGACCGAGGCTGAAAAAGGTTGCATTTGTCCTGGAAGATGGATGGTTACCCTCTCTGAAACTTAACAGTTCCGCCCCTCAAAATAGACCCGTGGAATCTCGGAGATTCCTATTGGAAACCACCGTTTTTAGGGGCAAGCTGTTAGTTTTAGGGAGTGTAATATGTGTGTTTTCCTTTTAATGCTAACTGGTTTTGTTTTTTGGTAAATCACAGTTTCACCACGCGGGTCAGGATCAAAAAAAAAAAGCAGGGCAGGTCTTGCTTTCGTGGTGCTGATGGGCTCATCTCAAGGTGAATTTTGCAGGAATATTAAGAAGCGAAGTTTTTCCAACATATGTATTTTCATGTGAATAATTAGATGAATAGATAAACCACTATGGACTATAAACATGTCATATTTGCAATTATTTGCCTACTCTTTGCATCAATGTGAGACATATGCATATTTATACATGTATTTACATATATGTGTTTGCATATATACGTATGTAAGACATGTATCCTATAAGTACATTTTGCAAATACACAATGTTATATGTCTATTCTGTATGTGTACAGTACATCTGTGTACCTACCTCTTTGGCCTTTTTACAACATCACAAACCCTAAAACTCCAACTCCCACCCCCAAAAAAGTTACACTCCCTGAAACTAATATTATATATCTCCTTGAAAAAAAGTTACCCTCCCAAAAAGGCAAGTAGCTTTAAACAAAATCAACTTTCGGGTAAAGAATTCACCGGTATTTTTCCCCCCGGAGGCAGACCATCTCTATGTTTTTCTCTGTAGCGGTCGTTCGTTGCCCGAGTGGCGACGTGACTTGGGTAATCGTGGTTTAGATGTGCAAATGTACCTCGGTCAGATGGGAAGAGTCAAGGATGATTCCTCCCAAAGTCATGGGAATCTAAGGGAAAACCTTCCCAAGAAATAAGGCCTGAAAAAAGGCCGAATTAAGGGAGAATGGTGGTTCATAGCCCCTTAGTAAGGCCTCATTTCTTGGGGGGACCTTAGATTCCCATGACAAAGTGATGGTTCAAGTTTTTTGACCTTCTGCTGATGGTTAAAAAATCCGGCGATCACCAGTTGATATAGAAAATATTCCATTTTTCATAAGGTTTCAAAGCTAACAGGTGGTCCATCAAACAGTACTTGTATCTAGAAAGGCGTGATATTTTTTTGGTTGTTTCAATTAGAAATAATCTTGATGCTGGAAATATATGTTTTCAAAACTCTGATGAAAGGTACACCGGTACGCCCCTTGAAGTCAACATAGACCCTGAAAATGGCCATACCCGTACTCCAGCTTCTTCACTGTTGCCAATGGACTTTGTAACTTACAACAACAAGACATATGCGTCCTTTTTTCACTGGTTCTACTCAGATCATAACTACTGCACACGCAGAAACTCTGATCAACCATCAAGTTTAAAAAGGAGCGACATGAACACATACATGACATGGCCAAGAACAACATAATACGTATATTTTTTAAATCTCTTTATATATATATATATATAATAGAAGTTGCTCTGTTTTCAGGCATTTGCAGGTTGACAAAATTAAAGACACAATTTGTATATAACAAATATGATCAATGTATGGTATATTTTTAAACCCGGATTTACCTGAGAAATCAACTGAATGTAGGTAGATTTACCATACAATGATCCTATGAGTATACATATAATGCATATATCTACATATGTATATATATATTTATATGTATAAATATCACTCGCTGACAGACAAACTCATCCTGGTTTCAACTTGTTTTTCATCTATATACTGTTGGTATCTCTTGCCAGTTGAGGCATTATCTCCACCTCTTGAACATTTCTGCAACATCCAGGTCGGTGCTACCGGACTCGGCATGCTTTTATGTTTGTTTCATACATGTTGGTGTTTGGATGTTGTTTTTTGTTTTTTTTGTAAGCAACTGGTTCAATTTATTTAGAAAGGTCGTTTACTCAGGTCAGAAGTAACCAACACCAGCATTTGTTTAATGTTGTCTTTAATGAAAGAATGATGTTTTTTTAATAAAACTGTATTAATGCGCACTTCAATACAACTGTGGGTGTGTTATCACGGACACCGCGATTGGGAATGTGTACATGTCCTTTTTCTCTACACATTCGATTTCAAAAATGCCGTCGCCTCTGCGACTCTAGTGAACTCAATCCTTTCCTCACAGACTATATCTCAGGATTTCTTTTATTTTAGGAGGGTTGTCTGATTTGGAATTTCCCTTCGGGTGTGTTGAATAATTTTCTTGGATTCATTGATCAATTAGATAAGCGGAACCTCGGGGTTTACTGTTTTTTTTCTTGTCAGCAGGGGTTTTTTCAAGAAATCAAGCCATTTTTTCATTAAAAACTACAGCAGGGGCATCTAGATGCATCTGGTCGAAGTGAAGTATCAGCCAACCTATATTTTCACCAAGCTAACGTTTGACGGTTTTTCACACCCTTCCACCTGCAGGTCATTCATCTCGGAACCCTTCGATCACACGGCCTTCATCCCTGCACCGGTGCTTACAAAGGTTGGGGTTGTTTGACGAATCTGCGTCAAATCCTTCTGCAACTTAAAAAACGCTAATCCCAAATGCTCAATGCATGCTATATTTTGAAAAATATTTACCCTCCACAACTACACAAATGTAGGTACAGTAGGCCATGAATAGGCCATACATTGAGGTTTTTTGGGAATGGAAAGCATTTAAAAAAATCGAACGATATATGTGTCATTGTTTTTTTTTGTGGGGATATTCCAAGAATATTCAGCAAATGTTGTAGAAACAAGACGCAGTTCATGGGTACAGTTAGGAAGTCTAGGTGGTGGTTTCAAATATTTTTTATTTTCACCCATACTAAGGGAAATGATCCAATTTGACTAATATTTTTCAATTAGGTTGAAACCACCAACTAGGTACAGTTAGGAAGTTGTTTGATCTTTTTTTTTTGTTGGGACGTTCTTTTTTACCAATAATATAGATATTTCCCCATTTCGTTTCAGCAGAAGCTTCAAACACCATAAGCACACCGAATATATTTGGACCTGTTGTCAAATAGTAGGAACGATGACAATTTGTATAAGTACATCCACCCAAAAATACACTACATGCAATTGACGTCGGTTAACGAAGCAATTTTAGTTCACCCGTTGGTATAGCATGTTATTGTTTGCGTTTTGTCCAATATGACGTGTGACTATTGTTTATTTGGATAAGATAGGTGAGTTACGATTATATTTATCCACTAAAGAAGGCAGAAATCCTTGTATGTGATTAGATAGGTTAGTGGTGCTTATATTCATCCAGTAACAAAAAAATCAGAAATCCTTGTATTTGATGAGATTATGCTTATATTTTATCCACTAGATTCCGATCCCATTAGTTCAAAGCAACTCAGAAACAATGTAAGTCACTCCTCACATGGGGTCATTATACCAATGCATAGTATTTTGTCATGGATTTCCCTTATTACCCTCCTGAAAACTAACAGCTTGCACCTAAAAATGGTGGTTTCTAGTTTCTACTAGGAATCTCGGAGATTCCAAGGGTTTATTTTCAGGGGGTGTCCTATAATGACCCATACCTGGATGCCTCAGCACCAGGATGATGAGAAAGGTTTTTCTCATTGGAAGCATTTGCTCCCCGCTCGTCATGCGCCTGGATACGCCTCCGCTGGTTCCAGGTTACCTGGGTTGGCCTTTTTGTGATGAAACAAACGGTGATGGTGCGAGAAAACCACGTGGGAATGTAACAACAAATCCTGTATAGATTATGGGATAGACTACCTACCAACCTATCAACTGGTTAGCCGGACTTCTGAACCATCAACGGGATCACAAGATATACAGTAGATGGTGGGAAAAATGTGTTGGGAGCATCGGTGATCGATGATCACATGGTAGGGAGGTGGGGGGATCATGTCAGGTTCTTAAACGCCATTTTTTGGCTTCAGAGGTTCAGACGTCATACGATTTTTTCACGTGAACTTTCAAATCAGATTCCAATTAAACCTTTATTTATGATCGAAGACATCAGATGATTTAAAAGGTCTGTTTATCTCACTGCCAGCTGTTTTTTCAGGGATTCACATGTTGCTCATGAGTTTGTATTGTATATATTGAATTTTGATGTTTGGCTCCCCTTGTAAGCCAATACAAACACACGTGTGATGGGTCCATGCTCAACTTGTTCAACCTACAACAGCCGAAACAAACGTTTGCTCATTCAATTGTTCCGTGGCAACACACGAAATTAGATCGGGAATAATGATGAAGATTTGGCAAGGTTGCAGTTTTGTTCGAGAAAACATCTTCACACACTGCTTTGATTGATGTACTAGGGGGATCGGTCGACAACTTATTCTTTGGAATTGTTTCGTTGGTTTTTTTAAACATAACCACGCACACCCCTGAAATACGTGAATCCCTTTCAATCTTATAGGATCCATGTATGGTATATTTTGCCTACATTTACCATGAATTTCAGCCAAATGTAGGTAAAGACATACTAGCCCCATGGATCCTATGTGAATCAACCAGGATGTGTCAATGGGATTTCAATGTGATGGGAAAAGCATGTTTTTTTTCTGACCACGCCAAAAATGTGGGATTTCAGGCGCCAATCTTTGGACACAAACAGCTGTTCAACTCTTCAATCTTTGTCCCTTCACAACTTTCTGTAAGGAAAAGTGCATATTTGATTGAATTGCACTCCTGTAAACTCACATAGCCATGGAAAATCCAACATGTTGATGGTATTCACCCGGAATTCTGTGGGGATTTCCATGGGCAAACTGTTAGTTTCAGGGACGGTGTTTTTTTGTTGACGGCCATCCATTTCTTCAGATTGAAGGGTTTGCAGCCATGAATTTTTTGGGAGTTGGCACTGGTCACCACATCAAGCCATCAAACCCCCCCACGTTTTGCCGCTGCAGGCGGCCCTTGGTCGATCTCGTGGAACTCTGTCCGGCGGAAGCGAAGGGCCCTCGGGAAGGGAAGGCACCGTTGCCCACGTGTGCCGAGTTCAAGGTTCCGTGGAACTGGGGTCGGAGTTGTGGATCAAGTTCAGGGATCCTTAAATGCCATAGGATTTATGGGACTATATATAGTATATTTACCTACATTTACCACATAACTTTATGGTTTTCATGTAGGTAAATATACTATTTTCCATGGATCCTATGTTTTTTTTGGGGGGGTTTTGGGATGTTGCTCATTTTTGTTTGGAATAGATTAGTTATCTTTAGATTGGATTGAAAAAAGATTCTGACTTGACATTGAAATTGCACGCGAAGGCGTCATGTCATGTTTCTCAACAGTTTTTTGCTGAACTAGAGATATGTTTTCGTGAGTTGTATCTTCCCTTTGAAGATGCATTTCCTAGTAAACATGGGGATATTTCATTGCTATGTTTGTTTACCAGGGGTAAATCTTAAATTCCGCCAAGAGAGACACAATGTGTCAGAAAAATTCAATCGCTTGAGGTCAACGTCTCCTTTGGTTTGCCTAAAAATGCAAGATTCACATACCCATCCGAATTGAAATGTCATCAGTTAGTAGGGGATTCATACCCATTTGCAGGTCACGGTGTGGATCTCTCTCCTCAAAAGAGACACTGCTTGGAAAGTTGGTTGGTTAATGTTGGTTATGTGATGATATAAGGATTGGTATTTGATCGGCATGGACTTCTTTTAACTTGCTGCGTTGAGGCATTCATCTTGCACCAGACTTGTCATAGAGGCCAAGTGAAAAGGAGGAATTGCTTTGATACAAAATTTCGCTCATGAACCTGTGTTTGCTGGCAGGGAACAAGTTATGAATCATCAAATAACATAAGACACTTTGCTGTATCTGTCGTTGTACATAGATATATGATATGTTTGAATTCATGCATCATTCAATACATGTATATGTACACACATGTGTATATATATATATATATATACATATGTCTTTTGATTATTTGATTTAGAGAGATACCTTAGTTGGTTTGATTGTTCTGCTTTGGTTTGGTTGGAGCTTGCACATGTCCACGTATTTACTGTAGCTTTTCCCAATTTATACTTGTTATTATCTCAGACTGTAATATGACATTGACGTGATTCTGGGTGAATTACAGTGAAGTCACATGACCGACTTTGATTGAAAAGGTCCTTTAGTACAGGAATTCCCCGTATATTTTACAGAAACCTGTATGACATGTTCTAGTCTACCACGACTTGAAACAATTGGGTACCAACTTACATCCGCGATCTTTTTTTCACATTTGGACATTTACTTGCTGACTTGAACCCTTCGAACTGAGCTTGTATACAGCACTCACGAAAAAAAAATATCCTGCAAGTTTTGATGTATGTTTAGTTTTGGCACAGTTTTGTAGCCCAATGAAACAACAAAAAGTACGGTGCAATGCAACAATTTGCTGTTTTTTTGTTTGGCTAAACTCACTCAGCTAATGGCCGACTTTTAAACTTTTGGGGGATTACCTTTATATTCACCAGGAAAAAAATCTATGTTTAAACGTTTCAGGGTCCCTTGGCTGAGTCGTATCCCCTTCTCCCTGTCGTGTTTGGTTTGTTTCAATTGTCGGCAGGCAACCTGAATGAACGTGTGGAGCAGATTGGTGCTGGTGGCTTTGCTGGAGTAGCATGTTGGTCTCCTCAGGAATATTGTTTTTCTGCGCTGTTGCCAAGGACCAAAAAAGACGAAAAACCGATATCTTTGGGTAATTTTTTTGTTGGACATATTTGAAATTGAAGTCCTCATAAAACCTAAAAGCTGACGTGTTTTTTGCTTAATGAACTTTCCAGGATCAAGATGATGAAGTTGGTGCTTTCACAATATGAAACATGTTGTTGTGGCAAACAGGTGCTAGTGTTCACAAACTGTTGAAGTGGTGCATGTTTAGGTGAAATTGCGTTGAATACTTTGAAACAAAGATGGCAGAATCATCAACTGCTGTACCAATTGTTAGGTTCATATGAATGAAACCCATCCCACGAGGGTTTCCATGGGATTTCCTGCCTTTTCCTCAACCTCCTGCTTTTCCGCAACTGATGGTCGGTTCTTTCAACTCGGCAGGAATCGCACCTGGCAAATCCACCAACAAAGCATCTTGGGTCCAAAAAATTGTTGGGAAAAAAATGATTGGATATTCCAGCAATAAAATGGCAAACATTTTCGGGAAGGGTGAAGAACTATAGAAATATATTGGAAATTTGAAGCCCTATTTTGTGGATGAGGGTCCGCATTTTTTGTCAAATGATTGGATATATGTTTTTTTGGTTTGCTAGCTAATGGTAAGATGTTCTAAATGAGGTGTGCTCAAAATCATTCAAAGCCAAGAATTGAAACCTTTGCAAAAAAAAAACATCATCTCATCATTTTGCATTGCTTTCTGTTTGTTCGTTCCAAGATGACCCCTTGCCATTTTTGATTATCCCAGAATCCGCATCTCCTGGAGTTGTTATTTTTGTTCACTTTGATGACCAACCCCTCACAGGTTCTTTTAATTGTCCTCCTAAGTGTCATCATGGGATGGTCATCAAGCCAAAAGGGCTGGAATGATGAGTTTCAGGCCATGCTACTGTTGATGGGATGGTCATAAAAACCCGTCGTAAATGATGGGATGAACTACCGTTCCCTCAACTGGTGCTTGCCGGATTTCTGAACCATCAACAGTACCATGGTGAAAAGTTGGTAGTGCTTCAATGTTCTTTAAAGTGGATGAATTCAGTCGAATTGTTCAACTTGGATGATCCACCCCTTCCCTTCGGAACCCCCCTCAAAAACCCATGGGAAAAATGAAGGTGTTTTTTTTGTTGGCCCGCCAATATTAGATATAGCATGTACTATAGCATGCTAGCCCCTAATGCCAGGGGATTTGGTTGGGGTTCCCAACCCGAAGGTGTTGCTCAATGTTTGCCTGCCATCGCCACCTTTTACCATGCACGTCGGATTTGCGAAGCTCTGGGCTCCAAGTTGGCTACTGTCCAGCAACTGCCAGGGTGCTGTGAGATGGGATGTAGCTTGACGGAAAAAAATCGTTTGAAGAACCAGACCCAAATTGAGGGACTCAACATTGAATCTTTTTGAAAATGGTTTGTGTTAGGATAAGTAATTATAACTACTTCTAAGTTATTAGTAGTAAGATTTGAATAATGTAGCCCAGCTGTTTTTTTTCTTGGCCTCTAAAAATTGTTCAGATATTCCCTTCTTATCTGGGTCCAGAGCCCAACACATTCGAATTGCAGAGAACTGCATACCGCATACCTCTCCCATAGGATCCATATAAACCCCTATAAATGGCTTTGTTTTCATGGGAAACTGGGGGGGTATATATATTCCCTGCCCAAATGCTCCATGGGAATGGATTTTGACCTACGTACATTTGGTGAAAAATGGCCACATGAACAAGGGGAAATGGCTTCGTAAATATTCACTACATGGAGCATCTAAAACTGTGCATCTAGTGCATGTTCATGGGATGTTTTATTCAAGATGATCACATTACAGAATTCAATCATCAACCACCGCAGGATCTTTGTTGCACTTTCATAGTTTTTCCTTGAAACAGTGCATTAAGAAAGGCGATGAAATGGTTTGAATCTAGCACACTCATTTATCAACGAATCCATGTTTTGATGTTCACACAGGAACGAACAAATTACGAGGGGATCCCGCGAAGGTTTACACATGTGTTGCAGGGTATATATTCTGTCATAAGATTAATACCGTTGATGGTTCAGAAATCCGGCAAGCACCAGTTGAGGTTGATAGCTTATCCCATTATTTACCACGGGTTTTATACATCCCAGGTGGTGATCGCCGGATTTCTGAAGCATCAATGTTTTTCAACGTGACTTATGTCACGTGCTTCACCTCGATTGCCAGATGGTGATTTCAAATATGCTTGTTTGATGTTCATCCCGAAAATTGGGGAAGATGAACCCACTTTGACTCTTACTTTTTCAGAGGGGTCGAAACGACCAACCAGATTGTTTTCCATGTTTTCAATTACACATGTTGTACACAGATTCATCAACATCTGTTTGGCCCATCAACCACGGCTGTTTTCCGAAAGGTTTAGGACTTCAACGTGTTTGGGTCGACTCGGTTGCTTTGGATGCACTGAAGTCATGGGAGTTCTCTCGAAGACTTGGAGGTTTGGTGGGTTGAATCCAGTCATATTCTCAGCTGATGATTGGGATGTCCTTCATCGCCGAAACGAAACATATGTTTTTTTAGGTTCCATGAAACCATTCTCAGAAGATGAGCCAGGATCCCTAGGGCATGTTGAACTGCAATAGGAAAACCCTGAATTATGAAGTTGATGTATATATATATATATGTCAATGCTATGTTTATATTATAAAGTTGTAGGGGTCTATTATTTGTGGTTGAAACAATTATAAGGCAATTTTATGATTTCCTGTGTGGGATTTGAGAACATGTTGGTGATCATAAATTTGAACAGATAAGAATGACCTTTGTATATTTGGTGGAGGGATCTTTCCACGAAACAGTTTGAATATTCACCTGTGAATGAGTGTCGTGGATCACTTTTCTTAGTAGTTGATGTTTTTGTATCAAAACGTTAACTGGACGATTCTTTGCTAAAGTTACAAGCCCGCTAGCAGTGAGCAAAACCACCCAAAAACCCATTGATTTTGGAAGACTAATCTACCAAGTTCTTCCCCTGGCCCTGTGACCATCTTAACCTCTTTTATTTCGAGCCCTTTACGTGCGACAGTGTCTCACTAGTAGTTACTACAGTCAACAAACCTTAGGTAATGTAGTGGAACTTCAATTGATACCTGTTTGCAGGTACCATGTTTGGGAATAGATCTTTCACTCACCCTGGATACTCTTTGCTTCATTTTATATTAATCAGATCCGCAGCAGCAGCACTTCTTAATATATATGACATCACGATCGCTCCCAACCACCATGTTTCAGGGACAAGCTGACAAGCTGCCAGTTTCAGGGGAGTGTATATGTATAACTGTATAACATTGTATGACATCAACAGTTGAAACCCAACCAAACCAATTCACCAAATAACCCGAACAACAAAAAACCCAAAACCTCGTGACCCCCGTTTCGTTTCGTCTAACCCAGGATGTGCCACGGTGCTCTGAAATGTATGACTCGCCCTTGGATCCTGCACCCTTCCCGGTAGCGACTCCGAGTCCGGTGGTGATGATGGAGTCGGAAGCGGACTCGGAGAGGAAGGATCTTCAAGGTGTTGGATGGTTGGATGGTTGATGTTGGCTAGGTGGTGGTTTCAAATATTGTTTATGTTCATCCCTATTTGGGGAAGATTCCCAATTTGACTAATATTTTTCAATTGGGTTGAAACCACCAACCAGTTGGGGATGTGTGTGTGTGTGTGTTTTTAGCGGAAACTGTTCAACAAGACAAACATGGTAAAAGGGTATGAAATATGAAACATGTTTTGTTTTTATATATTTGGTAAGAAGCTGGGATTTAGAGGGTTTAACTGTGACATACACTTACTAGTTGATGATAGAGATTCATACATTGTGGTGCTGAAAGGGGGTAATCAGAGTTTTTTTCTTTACAGTTCAAATAATATAATGGAAGTCCTTTGACTACCCCAATGGAAGCAGTACCAACACCCCTATCAATGGAACTAATATAAAATATGCCCCCTTACTAGTTGATAGATTTTTCATACATAAGATGCTGTGTCTAATTATGGAACAATTGGGCATTTCAATAAGCGACACCAATCTGTTCTTTGAACAACTGGAGCACCTCCCGACAATTTTATTTGGAAACTTTTCCATCCAAAGATTTTTTTCGCACCGAAAAAACCTCCGCAAGTGCTGCTACACTCCGGTAAAACTAACGTAGCTGGCTGGAAAATGGACCCTGAATGAAGATGTATTTTCAACATTGCAAATGGGGATATTCCAGTCAGCTATGTTAGATATGGTAGTTGACCAGAAGGTATCAATCAAACATCACTCACTGTCCTGATATGTTCGCCCCAACCCAATTTATATTTTCAACTCAACAACTTGATGGATTTGGACGAGGAGTTTACATGTCAAATAATAAGGGGGTAATACGAAGGTGTGTTAAACTTATTGAACAGTCAAGATATTGTTTCATTTCCAATTTATCAGGTTACCACGTGTGTATCTTGTCGAGCAATTTGTTTTTGGAACTTTATTGCCAGCAAGTGAGCATGAATTTTCGGTGCATAATTTCATATACCATAAAAGATTTACCAGTGTTTTTTTTGCAAACCACTTAGTAGTTTTTCGTGCCCTTCCCTTGTCAAGATTTCAGCTACATATTTTGGGCAGGTTTGGCGCATGCGTTTTTGGAGCAGCATGAGGAAGCCCGTGGCACCGAAATTACTTGGAGGGCAGTGCCAGCAAAAAGACCTGCGATTCGCAATTGTGTGTTGCCTCAAGCTCATTGATGAAGTAAGCATGTCCAGCAAGCTCAAAACCGGCTATTATCATCTATTTTTTTCTTTTCAACAAAAAACGGGGCCGTTCATGACGTATTTGGCCACGCAGGAACATGCGTGAATTTGATTTAAGCTAGAATGATACACAGATGTCAACGAACAATTGTGAAATTGTTCATCGTCAATGTGAAGATAATTTGCCTTGAAGATCTTGTTGGTCAGACCTTATACCCTTTCTGGGCACTAACAGATCCCCCCAAAATTTCGGCACTTTTGAGTCGATGATTTTCCTATTTCCCCACAGGTGGGACAAGTTAGTTTCCTGGGAGGGCACCCCCCAACCAAAGCCAGAAGACACGATCGACCAGGCTTTTACGAATTTGCTGGGTATGGGTGTGGCTGCAAGTGGATATGCCGTTGGGAAGGTGCATGGAACTGACGGGTTTGCATTGGCTTCTCAAGTTTGGTAAGATAGGACAAAGCTCGATGATCTCCACAATTTTGCGTACTTTCGATATCTCTCTTGGTCATCTAAACTTGGAAAGTCGCAAAATACCCTAGCTTTCCTGGTGAGATGCCAGTAGTTTGTGGTGAATCTTCTGTCGCAACCTGGAAAGTAGAGCCAGACAAACAATGCAAGAATCTGGGGGGTGGGAGGCCCAAATTCTTTTTTGATTATCCAAGGAAGATCCCGGATTCCATTGGAAAATCATCTTCCATCCACCTCCATTTTGGGGTTCGAAGTGTAAATATCAAGGGAGTAAGGTTTCCAAACAAAACAAGTTACCTTCCCAAAGGGTAAGTAGGTTTCTTTCGATCACGTTTCATGGGCTATGTTAAACCTTGGGAGTGTAATCATTGGAAAAAAGGGTACCAATAAACCTCAAGGTCAACTTTTGCTCAAAACTTCTATGGAGTTGATGACCTTTTTCCAGGAAGGTTTTCCTCAACGAATCATAGCTGACAACCTCACTGGCCCTTTGGCAAATCATTAAGGCAATGCTCCCAGAAAACCAGAACCTCTTTTTGTTTTTCTTGATCAGTTGTTCGTTGAGATGGATGATATTTTTTGTTTATTGTGGTAAAAATGGGTGATACTGTTGATGGTTGAGAAATCCTAAACAACCACCTGGGATGTAAAAAAACCAGTCGTTTGAAATCATGGGATAAAAATTGCCAAGCTCAACTGGTGCTGGCAGGATTTCTGAACCAACGTTGTACACCCCTGAAAATGAACAGATGGAACCTAAAAAGTCACCTTTTTGCAAAAGGAACAATCATCGGAACCATCCCCACCTCTTTGACTTTGTGTTCCAGGGTGTGGATTAAATTATGATCATACCCTAACAATCCATTTGTTTGAGCGAATTATAGCGACCTCAGCCGAGGTCACCCCAAATGGTGGTTTACTAAGGGGAATTTCCCCAAATCACCTTAATTCAGGTTTAGGAATTATAGTAATTTGCCCAGATATGTGACCTTTTCTATTTCCAGGAAATCTTCACACACCAAATTTTTGTGGACTCTTAGCTCCAGCAAAATTGCGAGAGGAAAGAGGTGGAAAAGTATTCAGAAGCTTCACTGATTTCCACCATGATTTTCTGCATCTTGAATACCCCAAAAAGGTATATGTCCATATAGTTCCCTGCATTTTTTCCATAAAAAATCAACCAAATATAGGTAAATATACCAGTCCCATGGATGGTATGGGATAGGTTTTTTTTTGGAAGTTGAGACTCCTAGCAACCCTTCCCTGCACGTTTACAAATTTTCATCGTGGAGGCCATGACTACGGTGCAAAATACCTTGTCCTCTGACCCGGTGCCTTTGGGGTATGCCATTCGTCATGCTGGGTGGTTGAGGAACAGATTTTTTGCCATGAAGATTTCATGGGCTATAACTACAACTCAAAGCTAAGATCTAATTGGGATAGGCACTTGTATAACTTGGATAGTAGGGAACAACGGAGTGGCTATGATAAGCAAAGCATGGGAGTTGTAGCATCTACTTTCAAGGTTTGGGTACTGTATTGTGTGTGATTGATATTTCTTTTTTCTACCACTTGCATAGAAGCAAAACTTCTCAATACATCATCACTGAAACCATTGAAACATTGCACCCGGAGAAATATGTTTTGCCCAATCAATTATATATAGTTGTCCTTTGCTGGAAGTCTTCACAAGTCAAGGCCAAGTGAGATACCCAAAAAGTCAAAACGGCGACCTGAGGTGGTGATGGTGTCATTTCGATGCATTTTTGGTTTGAAAAAATTGAACCCAATTTGATCATTGTTAATATCTCACCTATGGCAGCTATGAATACTTCGACATATTTGCCTAGAACATTGGCCTTAACAAAAGTTGATCCTGTTGTTTCACAATATCATGCCACCAAAAAAAAGGTGTTTGAGTTGGTGAGGTTTCAACCTATCCCAACATGTACCAACCATTCTGAAAGTTTGACCAATCCAATTCTCCCGGAAGAAAAGCAATGTGTTGTCAGGATGCAACGCAGGGTGTGGCAGATTCTGCCATTTTCCAAGCTGCTTTTGGCACTTGGTTGCTCGGCTGGTCAAGATACGTCGTGTCAGGAAAGAGTTGAATCTATCTATCGATAGTCATACGGCAGATGTACATGTGGGGGTTTCCTTAAATGGTGGTACCCCCCATTTCACACCCCAAGTCATGATCATTTTTAGTAGGACAAACCCCATTGGTTGTTGGGGAAATCCACCATTTTTAGGAAACCCACCAGGTATGAATTCTGGCAATCCCCCCCCAAAAAAAAACATGGCAATGTTGTTTTCCCTCCCCTCATGGATCTTCCAAGATCGCCTACACGGCCCTTTTGGGGACGTTCTTGCCTTGTCGGCTTGGGATAGCTCCCCTGTCCCAACAAGCCACCACCCCTGGATGAAAGGTACTGCGACGGGGTGGGGGAAGATCCCAAGGTATACCCCTTACCCTTCCCTGAAACGAAGATACAGTAGTCATGCTTGGAAATCAATGGTTGGAAGATGATTTTTTCCTTGTGGGGCCTGGCCTTCAGGGTTTTTTTAAAGCAGTGCAAATATCTGTATGACATTTTTTGATTATTTATTATAAATATAAATATAATATATATATATATATACGTATTACAATATGTGTATAGGTACATTTTCTAGATATAACATATATACATGCTTTTTTGGGATTTATGTAGAAATTTCATCCGGATGTAGAAACAACCCAAAAACACCCTTAAGAAAAAAGAACAGCTTCCCGAGGTTGCGATGCAATGGAATCGTACCATCTGTGAGTTATGATTCCATTCCATCAGGCTGGTTGACAACATCGAGTGGATTGGCCTGCTTGGAACTGATTTCGTGGATTTCACAGCTACCTACCTTAAGGTCAAAATAGATGGCACAGATACCAAAAGGTAGGTTAGTGAAGGGTCCTTATAAACCAATATGTAGGGACTTTGCCATCTACTGTTTAAGTACTGTGAACAAATCTTAGGTAAAACAATGTTCCAAAAATGCCACATTCTATGCCAACAAGTCCTGATGACCTACAGCTAGGAATTTTGATTGTTCATGTTTGATTGTGCCCTAGACATAACACACCTGCTGAGAGTAAGGTTATTTGGAGCCCCTCAAAAAATATGCCCCAAAAGCACCAAACCTCAGGAGGTATTTGGGTATCTAGGGCTGGGTGCATATGTTTCCTTTCTATCCAAATTTGAGCAATCGATATTGAAGACTTCTATTTTGCCCCAAGACCAAGGCTGAAACTTCCCAAGTTCCGGAAACGTTCGTTAACAGTGATACGTTAACCAACACAATGTATATGTTTTGCAACGGGTTGGGATGCCGACGAATTCCACGCCTAAATATCCATTCCACAGCAACCCAGGAAGAGCATGAGAGGGGTTGCTGGCTCTAGAGTCATCAGGACTTGTTGGTATAGAACGTGTTTTTTTTTTAGGGGTCATTTATTTTGTACCTGTGGCTTGTTTAGGTAGCTGTGAAACGATCACCAGTGGTGGGAGACTCGGAAGGAAATTCACACTAGTAGAAGCCATTGCGCAGCAGGAAAAAATTCACTAGTAGAAGCCATTGCACAGCAGTCATTGATTAACTCTCAACCAACTTCCCAACTTCCCAAAGGGTATGAGTAGCCAAATGCTGTTTCAAAAATACACTCCTTTGAAGGCAGTCCTAGCAACAAGACGAGCCTTTCAGATGGCTTTGCTGGCCGAGTTGCTTCTAGCACTTGTTTTTATATATAACAAAGTGAATCCTGGTTCGGTTGAAACATTTCTACTTGTGACTGTTGTCACTTTCAGCAACAGATATGTGTGTTTGTGGATAGTTTCCCCTTTTTGGACCCAGAAAGAAGCAACAAATAACCCCAGGCAGAGAGTTTATGTTAGTTCCAGAATTGAAGACGACTTGTTTGTTGGAGTTGAATATCTTGTGTATACTAATATATATATATTTTTTTCTTCATACACACACCATTTTTATTGTGTATACTATAGTCATCTAACTAGTCATTATCCTTTCATAGTCCTCATAATGATATGAATGATGAAAGGTCATCCATAAAATTTCCAGGTAGATCTGAGTATCCGCCCGAGGACAGGCAACGGCTCTGGTTTTTACGCCTTACAGTTTGGAGAAAATGCCAATTATGTCAATGGAAAACCTGAAAATCACCTTGAATTCAAAAAGGGAACTCATCTTCATCATCTTCAATACCATTGTTTTTGGGAGTTATTTTATTTATTCTTTGTTTTGCGGGGGGTGTCATTCAGGAAGCTATACAGATGTGTTTTTTTTTTTCGGTGTTACCTTCTTAGACAAAAGGTTGGTCAATATTGATATTAGCACCTAAAGTCACAGGTGTTGGACTCCTTGATATCACTAGTGTTACAAACTGCAGCGTTTGTAAGAGAACCCATTGCTGTCGGTGCTTGGTGCCCAGGTGGGTCCCGAAAAACCCGTTTTATGGGATGTTATAACGGGCCCCAGATGTGTCACGACGTGTCACGACTATACGGTTTCTGTTTTATGTAAGTTGAAAGAGTCTTAGTGAAACTAGACATGAATTTGTAGAACGTTGCGTGTCTCCGAAGAAAGGTGTGAAACCTCACTGGGACAGATCATTATCCAATGTATATTTGTTGTTGGTTTATGTGGTGTTTTGTGTTTCTTGTCCCATGCATAAAAAGCGTAGACTATCATGTGGGTCAAGATTTTCCCACCAAAAGCGTAAGTTGTGTATCAATTTGTTCTATTCTATTTTTCTAATGGTCCATCTACAGTCAGGACCACTTAAAGAATACTCACTAATTGTTGGCTTCCTCAAGAAGGTAACGAGTCTTGGACAGTGGGATGTGTGTTTGTTGCTGCTGCTGCTAGAATTTACTAAATTGACAAGGAACATAGGCACAACCAGTTAGTCTAAGGAGGTACATCACACAACGTAGATGGAATACTTATATACCCTGATCTTCGAGTTCCCTATATATTTGGAACCAGAACCAAGCTCCTAGTTGCCAATATATCAAGGTAACGATCGACCCTAGGTTCCAAATATATAGGGAACTGGAAGATGAGGGAAATGCAATCAAGTGATTGACCCTCACCACGCCTTCCTATGGTCCTATCTTGAGCAGCGAGTTTGCACTGGAAAGATGGGCTTCCTCTTGGAAAGCTATCCTCTGAAGTGGCCGTGTCAATTGGAGGGAGCGTGTATACAGACAAGTCACATACATATAAAAGTTGAGATGGTGTTTACTCCTGTCATTTCTTCCAGGAACATCCGGCAAAGGTTAGCTTCTTTTCATTTTCCTCCCTCCAAACAAAATGTTACCTCCGTTGCACCGCATTTGCTTGTATGAAAAAACAGTTTGTTGGAAGTCACAGGACATGCGACAGACTCCAATCATCCTTTGCAATCACGTGCGCGGGGACCAAGTGAATGGGTATGTCTCCAATTTGGAAAGCCTACAACTTGCCGCTACCTATACGTATATACTGGTAGACGTTTTGCTATGAAATGATGGGGATTTTCAAGAATAATTTTGTGGGCCTGTATTTATAGACATCTTCAAGGGTGAGCGCGTGACCAAATTTGGAGGAGAATTCAGTGCGTAGGATGATATATGAACACTGCCCATGAATAGCGTGTATGACCTTGGGGAATGTACCATATCTCGACATTAATCGTGTTGGAGTCATTTACAGATGGTGCAACTCCTTCGTTTTGTGTTGTTTCCTTTAAGCATTTCTGTTGGGCTTTACCAAACCATTGAAAATACGAATCACCATTCACCATTTGCCTCCCTTGGTGTAGTTGTTTTTTCTCTTCATCAACCCAGCTACTTTCTGCTGGGTCGATTGCGGGCCAAGGTGCTATTTAGATGGCATGGTCTTGGCATCTGTTTTTCATTCACCCAAGATCATTGCCATGAAGGGCACCCTGAACCTTGGCCAGAAGGGTATTACGGCAGATTTCATCGCGACCACGGTTACCGTCCTGCCGGTTGGTCAATTTTCCCAACTTGGTGGTTTAATAAGGGGATCTGCCCAAAATGACGGAAGCAATCAGGTTCTGGAAATATAGTAATTTGCCCAGATGTATCTACGTATCTAATGTTATCCCATGCTCATGGGATAACGAAGATTTGCCTAAGCTTCGAAAGGAAACAGCCCTATCTAAAGGAAGTATCACTTTTTCTGTTCCATGAGTATGTGAGAGTATGGTTTCTAGATTATGATTCTGGACAATTGATGTATATATATAATATATATGAAATATATATTTATATATGCATATAGTCTGGTCTTTGGACCAATGTCACACATTTTGGAAGGGGTCTACAAAGGTTCACCACAGATTTGTTTCTTTCCCCATAGAAAATGGTGTTTCTGACTTCAAGGCATAGATCACGGTACCCTGTTTTTGATGTTTGATTGGATGAACAACTCCCAACTGCTCAAACCTGAGGCCAAGGCCGTTAAAAGTTTGGGGATTGTTGAGGCCAAGTCATTGAAGCTGGTTAACAAGGGATGATGGAAAAGGAGCTTATCCACTGTTCTCCTTCAACAAGACCTGTTTACCGTTGATGAAACAAATCTGGTTGATAAATA
Organism: Breviolum minutum Mf 1.05b.01; assembly: GCA_000507305.1. NCBI lineage: Eukaryota > Dinophyceae > Suessiales > Symbiodiniaceae > Breviolum > Breviolum minutum. Next base: position 58,411 of record DF240045.1, on the reverse strand, counting down.
TAATATATATGTAGATATATATATATGACTCATCATCCAATCCATTGATTTACATTATATGAAACTTCCCAACTGGTGCAGGACTTTTTTCCATCGCCAGGTGTCAAAGATGTTAGGATTATTTTGCCACGTCTTTCCAGTACTACCATTAATTAATACTACACTAAGACTTCCACTTCTATTAATACTACTGCTACCACGAAACAACGTATTTGTTTCAAAGGTGACACCAAGGCACGAAACGAAACTTTGGACCCTTGATGTCACATTCATTGATTGAAATTTATTACCTCTTTTTTTTTAAGATGTGTGGCTCAGCTTACACCCCAGAAAACTAAGATGAAACCTAAAAATGATGGTTTTTCATAGGGATCTCCTCTTCCAGGGGTTCATTTTCAGGTGAACCATGTTAGTTTTCGGGGGTGTATGTTTTTGATACTTTTGGGATTTTTGTTTAGCCCCTTAAAGTTCCACTTGGAACAACGCCCGAACAAACCAAGGAATGTTCCTGTGATTGGATTGTTCGCGAAGGATATTGGTGTCATTGAGGCTGGCTACTTGGGGCCCAAGCCTCATCCAAGGAAGTGTTTCAAAGTGGGCGTTTTTACCAGCTATAAATGGGGGTTATAACCTCTTAGTTAAGTAGGGTGAAATATAACCCCAGTTACCTATTTATGAGGCCATTTAGACGGGCTATAACTCCAAAAAATAACTAGGAGGGGCCCACTTTGTTTGAATGATGTCAAAGAAGCGACCGCAGAAAGCAATTCGATAAGACCCCTTGGGTGAATTATCCTGCCCCTTCGTTTCGCCCCTCTGATTTCAGTTGTTTCCAGGGTGAAATTGTTGATTCGGCCAGATATAGGCCATTCCTCTCAAAATAACCTGATTCTGGTGATATCACCATCCAACCAAAAATACACATGGCATGATGGGATCCAGTTTTTCCATGCGTTTCACCCGCACTGATATAGATGAATGCAACAAATAAATCTCACCTTGATAATTCCCATAGGATCCATTTTGGATTGGGTACATTTATATACCTAGTAATTTTCCGTTAAGAAAAATGGTCCATTCATGCACAAAAACCATACCATATATGCACATGGATCCATGGATCCGTCAATGGGGGTTGTTTGATTCAGGTGGATCGTGCTGATCCCAAATCGCGTGCTGTTGGGAGCTCGGGAGGACCTGACAGATATGTCAATATGTCCCATAGGATCCATGTATGGGATATTTACCTACATTTGGTTGATTTTTATGGTAAATGTAGGTCAATATGGAATACATGGATCCTATGGGTTTGAATCCAGCCACCATCAACCATGATTGTTACGTTTTTTTTTTGAAAATGACTTCTATAGCAACCTTTTTCATGCATAAGTTTTAATCTTGGATTCTCGAGAAGCATCCTGCGTTTGAAGTCTTGCCAATCTCTTTGGACAAAAGACGTAATATTTGTGGATTTCTCACCGTAATATCCTTCCAGCCATTATCACGGAAGTGAAAAATAGGTCTTGCCAGTAGTAGGTTGCATTTTAAATACAGCCATTTTTCACTTCCAGGACTAGGTGGTGGTTTGAAAGATGCGGGACATGATCGAATTTGACTACTGTAACATGTTTCAAACGGGTTGGGTCAACCACCAACCACAGATGGTCGTCTCACATGTTGTTGTAAGGCCACCATCAAGGCCATTGAGGACCTTTGGGGGTTTCATGTCGTCAACCTGTTTAACCCGTTGTTGAGTGACGAAACGGATCCCAAGCAGAATGTGATATGCAAAATTTGATGACAGCTAGGCATCCGTACCAGTCAGAGTACAAGACCACGGTTCATGTGAAAAACGAGGACCACGTGGCGAATTGGCGACCGGGCCGTCAACCGCTGCTGCTCTTTCCGGAGGTGTCCCCGGATTCTGGAAAGATCTCAAGAAGATATCAGGATCTCATCATATCCCCTATGCTCAATGTATGGTATATGTACCTACATATACCATCAGTTTAAGCCAAATGTAGGTAAATTGTAAATAAATTTACCATACATGGAGCATCTGGGTATAGCGTCAATGATTTTTTTGGATGGTCATCCCTTCGTCCCTTTGCAGGGAGTCGTTTAGCATCACTTGTAACATGATAGCAAGTTATCTCTTGTTGGTGATGGTGGAGGTAGACATATATAGCAAAGCCTAAGTACTTAGCAATTGAGCTGAGGAGCGGTTCATAGCTAGAAGAACCCTGCCTATGGGAGCTAAGCAGCTAAGTGGGATGATCATCGCGTCGTACCAGTTTTTGTTCAATGAATGGCTTTCATCAAAGTGGATTCCCACCAAGACACCCGGAAAAGTTGGCAAACATGACATGAATCCACAAGAAAGGTCAGGTCATGGATTTTGAAGACACTACATGAAGTGAGAAGGTGATGCAACTACGAAGATTTTTAAACATCCAATCTTGTTTGGGGGAGTTTACATACATATAAGATCATATAAGATTATTTGTGAGTAGTTCTTCACACACACACACACATAGACACAGATTGGATATTGATCGACTCTAGATCATTTTGTTGTTTCAACTCTGTCACTGTGATGTTGATTTGATTCGTCAAAGCATCAAAACCGGAGGGTAGGGCCAGAAACGCGAAGAAGTGCATCAATAGATTAGCAAATATGTTTTTGCAATATGACTATATATGATCTTCTAATGGTATCGCATGATATATGTAACCACTGAATTCTACATGTAACACATACAGTCATATAAAACATTTAGGTTGTACATGCATATATATATATATGTATATATGTATACATGAGATATGTTTCAACGTCTAGCACATTGGACCCCACCAAAAAAATCCCATGCTGCCAGGGAACGACCAGCAATGGCCAAGGCCTATTGGAGTTCCTGGGGAAGCATTGGTTGAAGCCGCTGAAAAACTGGCATTCAGGTGCTTCAAGCCGCTGACCTTTTGATCCCTTAGTTGGAAGTCACTTACCTCCTGAAATTTAATATAGATACCAACAATAGCCAGGTTTGAAAGGAGAGACAGTTTCAAAAACCATAATTTTTGGTATCTATCTTAAATTGCGGGATGGTAACCTGTAAAAATTGTTAAAAGATCACTTAACCATCCCAAAAAGGTCACAAAGAATTGCCAGGATGTCATGGATTTTTTTTTGAGGAGAAACAAGTGAGGAAGAAAAAACAACACCAATCATATTTTCCAAGAACCAACAACGGGTGAACATATACCCATATGCCAACCCAGTTGTTGAGCAACTTTTTACCTGCAACAGCCATAAACTGCATCAGGTTGTTTGTTATGGACTAGTCTTCCAAGAATGGCAATACATTTTGAACACCTCATAGCAGGAGAGCACTTCAGGTGGGTTGGATCTTTTGTTGACTTAAGTTGTGCCCGTTTCGGGGGTTTTGTAGCTGAAAATTGCAGGCCCAGGTTACAAAAGAGCAATGTATTGAGGTGTTTTGATCCACTTGCATCATTGACTGGCACCATATTTTTCAGGAACTATTCACCTTGACTACACATGTTGGGTTTCTTCGGAAGAATTGAGTACCTTTCATTCACCACTAAAGGAATGATGGTTTTCCAACTCATATCCCTCCTGCCAGATGTTTCTTTTGCATATTTAAAAAACATTACTGTACATATATACGTATCAGAAAATACATATACAGTGTGTGTATATATATATACATATTTATCTTTACATATACATACATATACATACACACAACTTTTTTGACATACCCCCCCTCAAAAAAAGGCACCTTTTGACGTCTTTGCATGGAAAACACATGTAAAAAATCTGTTCGGCGTGTGAGCGCATCATGGCGTCACTTGAGGTTCCGGAAAGGTGCCTTTGTTCCCGGCGTGGCCGTGCGTCCGGCGGTGCCTTTGCTCGGGTTGTTGGACCATGTGGACACCGGTGGACACCGACACCCCGGGAAGGAACCAAGGGAAAGAAAACGCGTTGTTTTTGGGGTGGTTCATAGAGGGGTTCTAGGAATATAGGCCAAGTAAAGAAACCATGGGTTTCTTTTTTGGGAGCAAGTTCATGTTTGGTGATGGTACTCGTGCTTGATTTACACAACAGAAGTGAGTAGTTTGGAGGTTGGCTCCTGCAACATTAGGTCTTTCACTTCATACCAACTCTTCCTGTTGAGTGACCCCTGCCTTGTTGCTTGAATTTATGGGATGATGCTATCATATGATCCAGCCGGAGGGCATGATTTGGGATCCCATCTTTGGCAATTGAAATCAGAAATGCCCTCTTTATCATACAGTGTCATAGAGGAAAAAATTGAGAAGATGTTACTACATGCACATGTAAAAATGTCCTGGCACGTTAAGACCCCACAACCCCTATATATAGTGTTTGGACATTCTTCCCCTATCTATCGGCAACACTTTCATAGTTAGCGTTTGGTGTTTTTCGAAAGATGTCCAGGAACCTCTTAATTTCATCCACCAGTTTGTCGCAATTGTGTTGCTACATAGGTGATTGTGAATCAGGGAGTTGCTACTGTTTCTTTTTTTCCCTTGCTTTCGAAAGTTGAGGCCCGCACACCAAAAGAGACGACCAACCACATAGGTTTTAAGGCCCAGTCACATCAACAACTTTTCCACAAAAAAACAAAACAACTCTGGTGTATGAAAGCACCACAATTGCCCGGACACAAAATCTTGATTCCCTGATTTCAGGTTGGTAAGTTATGACCTGCCCTATATTTCATGCTAATTTTCATGGTTTTTGGAGATGGTTTGGGAGGTTGAGACTTGAACTTGAACCCCAAAAAACCGCTGTTGAGGTGCTGTGCTACACTGGAAGTTGGGATCCAGCCAACACCAGCTACCGAGAAACGGATGGGAAAATCCAGGCTCCTTTGTCGACGACACACGGTTTTCCTTAAATCCAGCCATTTGTTAATGTGATTGATATTGGGCATGTCCACTTACAGTGTACAGGGCATTCCATTTTTCTTCAAAGTTCCGACCGCATGTCCATGATTGACGACATTTACCACAGGCAATTGGAGACACTGAATGGGCAGAACAGTCGGGGTCACCCAAGAATTGTGCTGTGTGTTGATGGCTTTTCCCGGCCTTCTAAGGGAATCTATAGATCGTAAAATTATATAAAATCAACTTTGCCAGGGTTTGGAAAGGCAAAGTCGGGATAAGTGGGATGTAGTTAGGGATGCTGAGCACAATTTGAATACGTTGTTCAACTGTTGTTCCTCCCAAAATTATTGAGGGATCAGTGGTGTTGTGCTTCATCCGGCCGAAAATGTGGAATTTTGCCTTGCAATCAACACATTGCATAGAACTCATGTAGTATATGCTACCAATAGGTGACTGGCATATAGTATAGTAGGGACGTTCAAGTCCTACCCCAAATAAACACATGTTTCCGGACAAGATGACCAATCCCAAATTGAAATTGTCGAACACAGGGGTTCCGTAAGGAGAGACCCTGATGTTATACCAGGTAAAGTTCTGTTTTAAAACACTGAAAAATCTTTACATTGATTGACATCCCCAATTCTCCAACACTTGGATAACAATTCTACATCCCATATACATATCGTCTCAGGAGCTGTTTGGACTCCCCCAAACAAAGATTTTGTTTACCCTGAACAAAGCATCTGCAGGCCTCAACCTCCAGGAATTCCTTGAGATTTTGTGATCAAGTCTAGGATACCTCTCCAAGTTTTGCCATAACATCAAGGGTAGTTGTTGCTTACCTGGATCGGATCGACGTCGATTCTTCCGCATCGGATGTTACTTGTGAGGTTTTTGGGTCACATGATGCATTCCTTGCAAATCCGCGTGTTGCCACCCTACGATCCTTCTGAGGAGATTGGGAGTTGGATAATATTGAAGCAGATTTGGGAAGTGATGACGGGGTGAGGTTGTGGTAATCAGATAATCTGGGTGGTGGTTTCAAATATTTTTTATTTTCATCCGTATTAGGGGAAATGATCCAAATTGACTCATAATTTTCAGATGGGTTGAAACCACCAACTAGTAATTGTATTTTCTCTGTTTTTTTTTTATAAACCATCGGGGTTTCCCAGAACTCACTGGGCACTGGGCAAGATATCTACCACTCATTTCATTAGACAAAGCAATACTAGCTGATCAATGTAAAAACATCAATGTCTTGATGATGGTTTCAAAATGTTTCAAATATATTTTATCTTCACCGCTACCTGGGGAAGATTCCCATTTGGACAAACGTATTTTATCCAATGGGTTGCATCCACCATTGTTCTGACTATACTCCGACACTTTAGGGTGAATTGCAGTGAAAAGGAGACAATTCGCATCCCTATAGTTTTGTTTTTTATCGTTTCCATGAGATGGCGGAACAACCATTCATTGATACACATCACGTTGTTCGATGTTTATTGCTACATTGTTGTTCACTACCCTGCTTTAGATCATATACTTATACTCATACACAAAAGAAGTTGCCAATCAACAGCCCCTCGACTGGTCAAGTGGCTCACAGGCATGGAGTCATGGGGAGACATATGCAGGCTGAACAACTCCTTGTGGAACATGTTGCAACTGAACGTAATGTTACTTGCTGAAATTTGGACATGTAAGGGTACTGTTTTTTTTGCAATATGTTGCAAGTGGGCTTTACTAGGCTTCAACACTTGTATAAGCAAAAGTCAGAGATAATTCCTTTAGGACTCTATCATGTTGTATAAACAGCATTACTGTTTTGGTATCCTTTTTTGCAGCCTCAAGTTGTGCATTCAGGCCACAACAACAGGCCAAGTCAGTCAGTGATTCTCAAGCTCCTTGAGTTTTTACAACAACCCACTCCACAACACCTTCCAACCAACTGCCATCACCATATACACCATATAACCTCCAGGGAACTAGTCCATATCCCACCACCGGAAAAGGATGGAAAAGGATAATTGCCTTCAAAGTCGCCAATTGTGGAAATGTTAGTTGTTAGGAGGGTAGTGGATATACCTTAACAACCCATCATGTATCATCATTTATCAAATTGTCATTGGGTTCCAGGTCATTTTCTATTGAAAGCCCATGATTGTTTTTTCTTTTGCCCGCTTTAGGTCCCATTGTTTTGCCGAAAAAAAAAATCTGCCTCAGGAGGAAAAGGCAGATCCTCATCTTTTTGCGTCCAACGTTCGGAAGGTCTGCAGTGGTGCTGAAGGGTTGAACCAGGCAGTGGAATAGCGCAGTGCTCAACCCACCACGTCGGGAATTCCTTCAACCCAATGTGAAGTTGGAGGACATGGATCCCAACATTTGCCGAAGGGTCAAGTTTTTAGTTGGATTTCCTGTCATGATAATACGGTACTTAGGTGGTAATCTTTTTGGTGTTTTGGAAAGCTGTTTGGCTTCCCAGTGCGCAGTATGTGCGGTTGGTCATTGTGTTTCTTTTACTTATCCGACTCATCCCTTGTCAGTCTAATTTGAAGGGAGACGCTCCTGGTTTACCAGCATGATGATGTTGCATCTTTGATGTCTACAGACCTTACCATATCAAGTTGGAAGTTTGAAACACAATGTGTTTTAGCTGTCTCACAAGATGTGAGAACTTTTTGAGACCAGTTTTAGCAGTGATCCATCAAATGTGGTTGGTTCTTCCTTATCACACTCAATCTACTGAGAAGTGTTTAGTCAATGATTTCTGATTTTTTCCCATGTTGATAATCAAACGATGCCATGCTTGAGTCGCAGAAAATATTTCAGCGCTAAATTAAACCATGAATCTCAAGTTGAAGGAGCCAAAGCTTTCAGAGGAGAATGTTATAGTGAAAACAGATTTGACCTGAATATCAAACCCCGGGCATCACCAAAACATGTTTGAAGTTTTAGAGAACCCGTTTTCTTTGACTTGGTCCTTTTGTAAAAGCATCAAGCAAAAACATCCTTTTGACAAATGTGTCTCGATCCGCAGGTCATGGGCGAAGCTCATACTGACCTACGTAAGGAGGCAACGGACATGAGTCATGAGCTTTCAATGGGGTTTTTGGTGAAGGGAAAAGGTACTGAGTTGCTAGGGAAGAGAAACACAACATATATACATTCATGGTGTGATGTTAGAAAACTGTACAAACATATGATGGACGAAGGATTCTGTACTATTTGTAAAGATCCAGAGTTTGTGTATGAAGAAAGTCATTGCCTCTACAATCCTATGACATGGGGATGGGATTCAGACCTTCAATCCTACTCGATCGGGAGAGGTCTGGATTGTTAGGGATTGTTTGCATTCCAAACATGTTTGATGAGATTCTAACGGGTTTGCAACATCAAACTTCGGATGTTTGGCAAAACACCTAAAGGGAAGAAACCAATCTAAAACAATATGTCCACCTTGTGCACGGCACATTCAGTCGGACTTTTGTGTACGAAAGCATACTTGGAGAATGTGGTTTCTGCCATGGTAGCTGACAATGGGTTCAATTTTTATCTATATATAAATAGGTTGATGTGGACAGTGACTAAAACACCGGTTATTTGCTGTATATAGGGGATGACATACTACCCAGTTAGATATAGGGATTCTAACAATCTATTATATGGGTCACTATAAACCAATCAGTTTATCCCATAGAATCCATGTATGGTGTATTTACCTACATTTACCGTGAACATCCACCAAATATAGGTAAATATACCAGATCCCCATGGATTGTATGGGTAATGGATTGTCATAACAGTTTGGCGACCCCTGGACTCCATACCTGAATGACGGTGCTCTTTTGAAACGTAGCCTTGCATCTTTATCTTTATAGAGTTTTGCTAAAAACCACGAAGCAATGATGATATATGATGTTTGAGCATACAATGGATTCCCGTCATCATGTTTTAAGATACATGTGTAATTACATGTCATATATCACCATCCCAAACGTGTCACCTGGCGAATAGCCAGGGTGTTCATACAGATTAAGCAGTATATAGTCATGAATGATACTACATCCGATCTAGATCTGACTGTGAATCACATGCTGCATTCCGTGGGTCACCATTGTTTGATAGGTTTGGTGTATTGAAAGTTAGCACAAAAAGACACGTATATATACATGATATTTTTTTTTCTAGACCGACGTTTCATCTCTTCCATGTTTAGTGTCCCCATGATATCTTGCCATTGAATATGAAAAATCATGCTACATGTTTGCTGCCTGATTTCTTTGGACAGAAATGAAATGGGATGTTACGCATCGTCTCAGTGTTCCTTTGTTTTCTGCTGCGCACTCGGTAGGTTGAAATGAAATCCAAGCAACATCCCATACAGGTTCGGTGGGGAGATTCCACGGATTTTCAGCAGGTTTTCAAAGGGAAGGAAGCAATTTTTTGTGGGGTGGATAATTTATAAAGGATTATATATATATACATTATATACTTAGACCATGTATATTGTGTTCATGTATCGAGGGAGTGGGCATTTGAAGTCCACTGGCTACATATCTCTAACCACACCAGCGAGATGCTTTGGATCAGTTCAAGATCCCAAAAAGTAGGAAATCGCTTCCAATGGCGCAAGGGGAGGGTGCTTCGACATGCTGAAATTTGATGCAGAAAGGCTAGGCAAATACTGTTGATGGAAGAAACCCTGCACCAGTTGATAGGTAGTTTACCCCCATTATTTATAAGGTTTTATACATTCCAGGTGGTTGTTTCGGATTCCTGAACCATCAACAGTGTCAATGCAAAAGAAGCAACACTTGGAAAGAAGGGGGTGAGGCTCACAATGATTTTGAAAGGTCAAAACCTCTAGGTGGTGAATATGCTGCAGTACCCCCAGCAATGCATATATTTCACCAACTTGCAGACCAAAAATTCAATGCGTCATTTTTGCACAACTACTGGTCTCGAATCGGTTAAAACAACAAATGTCCAACCATGAGATGTGGGTGTTTAATTTTGTTTCAGAATACACAGATACACCCCTGAAATCCAAGATGGAACCTGAAAATCATCACCACTTTGAAAAGGAAAATCATCTTCCAAAACCCCATTGGTGGGTTCCAGCTGTTGTTTTTTCAGAGGGGACCGTTTCTGATGTTGACCTACATCAAATTCTCCAGTAGAACTAGTGGTGACCAGGCAATTGCTCAAAAAGGTGTTGGGGAACTCGTTGATTGGAACACCCTGGAACAATGACAGATGGGGGATGGGGGAGACAATGCCATACTGAGACACTACAAAGGTGCTTGATAAAGGGTAATCCAACTCAACAAAATTGGCCTTCATCATATGCCTTGATTGGATCTGTTTTTGAACTAAAGATAGAGTGAGTTAAACCAGGCAATTGCAATCCCTCATTTTTCTTTGGTTGCTACATCTTGACATGCTGCATTTGGCAATTGCAATGTTTGCTGACCACAGTGTATGTTTTCCTTCATTTTTTGTTTCACAACTAGATCTTTTTTTTGACGCACTTGACATAAAGTGTGCAGTTCACAGGGTGCACAATGGTGCATGAATAGGCAACTTTTGACCTCTGGCGACCGAACACGATTGATGGGGATTCTGGACATGGCCTGAAATTCTTTGGACCTACCTGGATCTAGGCGGTGGCAACTCAAAGATTTGTCATGTTCACCCCGATCCTTGGGGTTTCATGATCCAATTTGACTACTGTAGCGTATTTTTCAAATGGGTTGGTTCAACCACCACCTAGTGGATGCTTAGGGTTACATTTATGGGTGACTTTTTTCAATTGTCACTCCATTTGGCTGTTTGTAAATGTTGCCATCTCCAGACTTCGGAGGCTGATCTTGTTTAGTGTAGCCCGAAAAACAATACCACTGAACCATGAAATGGTGTTTTTTTTGCATATGCACCATGTCAAGGTTTGTTGGTTTAAATTAAGTCATTTTCACAAAAACACTATCTCCGATATAGATTCAATGTAACCCATTTTGGAAAACTTACCCGTAGGATCCATGTATGGTATATTTACGTACATTTACCATGGAATTTGACTAAATGTAGGTATATAAATATATCAGTCCCATGGATGGTATGGGCCACAATCTTCATGTTGAAAATTTGCGGAGTATCCATCTGAAATATCCTTTCAACTGACCCACTAAGGTGGACTTAGTGGAGGCGGGCCAATGGAGGGTTTTTTGGCCGCCCCGGGTAGGATTTCACACACGACTTACCGACTTGACCTTACGTGAAAAATGCAAGATTATGATGATGGAAGTCCCAAACCACCACCTGAAAAAGGTGCTAAAACCCCATACTGGTGCAGGATTTCAGCCATTGAGAGTATTTGGTGAATAAGTAAAGCAATTGGACACTATCCCATGATTTGTATCCATGGGACTGGTATATTGACTTACCGTTACTTTGAACAATTCAATCAAATGTAGGTACATATACCATCGATACTTCGGCGGTATGTGAATATATATATATGTACAGTGATATTCATATCAACTCCTCCAGGACCATAGACAGAATAACTTGAACACAAATAAATATGAATTAAACCTTGATGATTGCATGATGATGACATGGACGGCAATCACCACATCCCTTGTTGTCGTTGTTGTTGTTGTTGTTGATGATGATGTTGTTGTGGTTGTTGTTGTTGTTGTTGTTGTTGTTGTTGCTCCGTTTTTAAGACATGGCGGTTAAGCCTTTCCCAGAAATGCCCTCTCGGCGAAAAGGAATTGAAATGCTTTGAGAATGTGAAAAGAGTTGGGGAAACAATCGCAAGCCATCACCAATCAATTGGGTTGATACTCGTAGTATGTTTTGATGCTTCACATGGGGATAGAACCCTTTCAAAGATGCATTGAGACTTCATAGTTAACAGTTTGTTAGGGAGGATATGGAACCTCACAAACCATTTTGCATTCTGACATCTTCAAAATACCTTAAGGTCAAAATAGATGGCTTGCCGATACCAAAAGGTAGATTAGTAAAGGGTCCTTCTTATGACAAAAAGATGAAAAACACACATCCCACATAAGATGTATAGGTCCACCATCCGCTAACTGTCAACTGACGTCACGTCGCAACAAATTTCCCACGCCTTCCTTCGGAAGGACTTGACCTCGGGGGTGACCTCGGGGATGTCCAACTTGGTGAAGCATACACGTGATGGGGTGAGGGAACCCCCAGCCGTTGGAACAGGGTTGGATCTTAATGCAACGTTGGAGGTCTTCGTGGTCGGCTTGGAGTTTTTGGATGGTATTTATATGTATTTATATACTTAAATAGTAATGAAAACATGGATGTTTCTGAGTGGAGATTTCCAAGTTGATTGTTTTTGTTCGTTCACCAAATTTTTATTTCCAAGTTGTTTGTTTTTTTCAGCTTTTTTTCAGTGCAAAAAAAAGATTTTGTGGAAGGAAACTATTTACATCATCGATACTCTTTGTTTTAAAAGTACCTATAGAGGGCTTAAGGATTCAGTACTCCACTTATGTTTGTCACTGATGGTGGTGGTATGTGGTGTTTTCTTAGCATGTTTCACCTTGAACCCCAAAGGCCTCGGCGTTGTTGGGACAAGGTGAGACCAACAGGCGACGGGCTATGAGTTGAGTTGGAGGGAAAGTCTGACACAATCCTCTTCACCAGACAATTTGTAAATATATATATATACATTTGTATCTCGATATATTATCATATGTGTATCTATATAAGTAAGTATATAGATTTTTTTACCATCTAAGGATTCCAGGGACAACCCTGATCCAATCCTTTCACATCTTGGATGTGATTTGAGAACATCCATCCTCGAATCAGGAGGGTTCTTGGAACCTGTGAATGTCTTCCGGAACTTCAACCCTCCGACCTTTCGAATCAAAACAAGAGTCATTTGGGTTCCAACACACACGCTCAAACGTATATGACCTTAAGTTTGTCAAGGTGCAGGGGCCCCATCCGAAGTACCTAGATAACCCAAGAACCCCTGATATTTGAAGATGGATATTTTAAGGAGTTTTCCCGGACCCAACCACAGAAGAATGTTTTTTTCATAGCTGGCTGTTAGGGGAAATTGTGGATGATGCGGATCCCAAGGAGGAGTCAAAGAGAGAAAGGGTTGTAAGAGTATAGCTAAAGAATGATGTGGTTCCCCCAAATTCACTTACAGGTGAAATGCATAGTTTTTGGAATTATAGTTGGATCCTGGAAATGCGGTGAAAAAACATATTTTTCTTTCAAATTTAAAACACAGGTAGTTTTGGTGTCTTTACACCCCCTTTCAAACGATTTCTCAAAGTAGATGATTGGCTCCTTTACAATGGGATCGAGAGCTGTGGCCATTCTTTGCCAGGCAGCCTGCAGGACGGGTTGTTGCGTCAGGGAGTTTCGAACAGGTTTGACCTGGTGATATTTCTTAATACAATTCCTTGAAACTACTGGGCCCCTTAGGCTGTCCAATGGGATTGACTCAATACATTCCGAGATCTGAGTTTTTGCGTTTTTGAAATGTAAGATGAATCATAAAGTGTTGTGTTCGATGTAAAGATCACAAAATGTGCTTGGATGTTCTTGGATGTTGAACCAAACATTGCATGATCCAATCATTCAAGGGTGGTTGTCCATTTGTTACCCAGGAAGACAGATTTTGATGGTGCCCCCATGATGACTTCATCAAACATCACCATCCCATCAAATGGTGATATATGTAAAGACTCCACCCTAAAAGCATCAACAAAGGCTGGTTGGTAAAATATCAAATATATATATATATATCTACATGAACAAAGCATTCACCCTACTAGTAGAATCTTTATTCACAAAAAAAACACAGCGTGTTACATACATAATCCCTGAATTTCATCGTTGTTTCTTTTGGGGGGAAAGAACGAATTGGAGAAATGTATCACAATGTTCAAGGCGCTGTGGAAGCTGAGTTTCGAAGAAGTGCGAATGGAAGCAGCAGTCTGGTTCTCAAGGGTTCAGATGCAACAGTCTAAGAATGTATTGAGTCAAATATAAATTATAAATATATTATCACCAGGTTGTATGTGAAAATTACTCAAGGGTTTCTTTTTTTTGTGTACATAACAAGTTCTTCAAGTCGTGACCTCGTTTGGACCCACAAGTGACCCTTCTAGGGCTTGAGTGACCTCCACTTGGGAGAGATCAAAAGGTCAGTTTTAAGAAGCTTGGGAACTTTGTGTTTCTTCATTTCGGGATACTCAAATAAAGTAACTTGTGGTTCCATATGGTTGAAAAATTGAATACTAGATATGGCTTAATTTGTGGTGTCAAACTGTTTGACCTAAACTTCTGGCAGATTGTTTTTTTTTCATTTGTTGAGATATGTCCTTTTTATGTTCACCATGAAAGTTGTTTGGAGTTGTTTTTCTATATGTTGATAGCGTTTCAGCACGTTTGGCATGGAAGTGTCCAACTTTTGAATAGTCAAAATCTTGAAGTTTCCATCAACTATTGTATGTTTTTGTTTTTACCAGCCAGTGCCTTTCCCGCAAACCAAAGTATAGCAGGGGCAAATTATAGTCGAAAAAAAACCTCAAAGTCACCATTTGCATGGTGGTTTAGCATCAGGAAGCTCCCCGAAATCCCCTTAGATATAGATGCCAGGTGATTCAAGCCGTGACCTTTTGATCCCTTAGATGAAGGTCAACTCGATTTGTTCAAAAGGTCACGTTGTCACCATCCCAAAAAAAGATCACAAAGAATTGGCAGGTAATATAATTATAGGTAATTTGTCACAGATATCTAAATGTAAAACCAGATACCCCATAGGATCCATGGGACGAACGGTATATCTACCTACCTTTGGTATTTTTGTTTGGTTTTCATGTAGGTAAATACACCGTTCGTCCCATGGATCATCTGGATTTTTGCGGCTGAACCGAACCTGAAATAGATCCCCAACCCAGATGCTCAATGGGGCGTTTGCATATTTACCTACAAAACTGCCCCCCCAAATGAGCCCCAGTTTTGTAGACATGAAAAGTCTCTTCCCAGTGGCAAATCAGATGAAAAAGATTGGGCTCAGTGCTTTTTAAAACAGACTTCAATGAGGTAACAATAAACCTTGGGTGCATTCAGTAGTAAATAGGCCAGCCCCATTGAGGTTTTTGGGCAAGGAAAGGGAGGTAAATCATGTGACCAGGATTCTGTGACCCAGCTGGGTACGGTAAGGTCACCCATCAGCTTGAGTGAAGGGGACCTTTTTTTTTCAGGCTATTTCTGGATTTTACGCTTGGGCACGGCATAGTTGTGTTAATGATATGATGTACATATCTTGCTTATACCAAATATGTGTGTATGTATATATTGAATTTCAATGCATTTCAAATGTATATAATGAAATACGATAAATCACCAACATGTCACCCAAATATCACCAAAATGAGTGATTCAAGCAAATGATTTACGATACTCGGACTTTGTGAGATACCTGATAATTAATATAGATAAGTACAGTCACCACAAGAAGGGGCTCCGGAGCAGTCCTTGCAAATGTTAAGTCAAAGTGAAGTGTTCAGCACCAACATAAGTTGTACTGCTGCTAGGTGCTGGCAACTCATGTTTTTTTTCCAATAATGACCCCGAAAAATTTGGGGGAAGATGATCTCCAATTTGATGGTCGCTTATTTTTCAGGGTGGGAAAAAACCACCAACTAGTTAAAGTTTTGAAATGTCATTCACCTTCAGATTTTTTGTTCCCCTACAAATCCAATCACCTCCGGAGAATGGTACTGGAACCTCTCTCTCTATATATCTATTATATATCCTGTTGGGTTTTGCCATCGATTTTTGTTTCAGGTCTTTCTGCTCGAGCCTTCACCTCAGTTTTGTGCCAATTATAACGACCAACTTCTGCCGAAACAAATCAGGTGTAAGGGAAGTGTCCCCAAAATCCGTGAAAAAAATCAGGAGGAATTATACTAGTTTGCCCAGAAAAGATGTGATATTTTTCCGAAAACACCGGCATTTACACCTCTGAAGATTAACATGGAACGTAATGATGGAGGTTTGGTTCAGATCATTTTCCTTTCTAGATGGGTGATTTGTAGGTTGCATGTTGATCTTCCAGGGTGTATACCAACCAGAAATAACCCTAAAACAAAAAAGAGCTATGCAAGACCAACGTTTGTACCAAGCCATTGGAAGTAGCGTTTTTGGTGGTATGACTTCCCCAATAGGATCCATGTATGGTATATAATGGTATATATATATATATATTCATATTTTATATATATATATATATATTATATATTCCTATTTTCTTCCAACATACATATTAGCATATATGGATAAAAAATCTACTCCCAACCCTGCGTGTCACACGTTTGCAGCTTGTCATCCTATTGGTGACGAGGTGCAAGCTGCGCACATCCGGTAGGGTAATTTCGATCCAACCTATGGGGTGAAAAAAATTGCTCCAATCCAGCGGGGTTGTAACGGGGGACCCCTTAAGGTACACGTGTGGGCCCATGGGCTCCCCATGGTATCTATAGTTGCTGTTCTCGGATGGTATTTTTGGGGATTATTTATAAATGTAGAACTCATAAATACCCATGTATTGCAAGGTTTATATATATATATACATAATATGTAGGGATTTCCCATTACAGGGGGCACCCGGTTGGGTCTGATCGGGGGTCACTAAGGCGGCCAGCAACCGCGAGAAGCATCGCTCGGGCCGGGGCCCCCCGGACTTGGCGGCCTCCCCGTCCTCCAAGTCCACCGGGTGACGGGGGAGGTGACACCGAAATGATAGAAAAACATAGGAGATGCGTTTTGAGTCCCAAAGGTTTACACGGATTTTAGTACAAATGTACATAAATTTACGGGAAGCAGAGTTTTAGACACATGCAGTTGGAAGTGTGTTTTTTTCTTTTGGGTGGTGTTGATTGAAATGGATGGAAAGGTGATTTGATCACCATTTGGGGTCCTCAGGCATCATAGAGATTTAGAAATCATAGAGCACAGCTTTCAGACCATGTCCTTCCAGAGTCTTGTACAGCAGGGAGGACATGGTTTTGTTTGTAATACATGGTCATGACACCCGAGAAATCATATCTATGATTATGGTGTCCTTGACTAAATCTCAGAGTGGGTTGTGGAAAGTTGGAAAAAGTGGGACGAGATTAAAGTGAGTTGCATTGAAAAAGCCTTCTTGTTGGCTTTTGATAGAGGCAGCTGGGTCGCAAATATGTATATGCATGATGTGAGTGTTTTGGTTTGGTTTGATTGAATGATCAATTGATTTATATATATACTTTTTATTACAGCCCAGACTTGACTATGATCATCGCACTTTTTGATAGCCCAGACTTTCTCACAGATGAACATGAAGGCACAAACTGCGGAGAAACACATGCTTGGAAGACGACAGCACTACAATTTATCTTCAAGTGCCATATAAGCAGGTGATATGTAATGGGCTCCACTATCTTGTATGCGTCGTTATGCTTCTTTGTGTATGCCCTCTGTGTATGTGTATTTGCTTTGAGGCATTGCTTTAAGAGGGTAGGAACCACCAGCTACTTGTAGCCCAGCTTGCTTGAGCTCAAAGGTCTACTAAACACGCCAAGTTTCGCTGGTGATGTTTTTGTAGTATGTTGGTTTGATATGGTTTGATCAGATGAGTAACCAATGTAACATAATATCAAACATCTATTCATAATCGTTTGCGACCAAAAACATACCTCCAGGTTTTGAATGTTGAGACGAAACCTTGCATCTTGCACTGTTTGCGCATGTGTTTTTTTCCACAACCCAAATCCACTTCTCTCAGCTTGGATGCTTCGATTGGTGTTTGTTTTCATCTGTAGTGATTGAAGCTACGGTTGATAAAGCAACATCGGGATCTCACCAGTTGATTCGCATTCAATGGGTTCCCATCAATATCCATCAAGTCCATATGTGGTTCCACAATCTTAAGGATGTTTTCCATTAATTGTGTTGTTTTAATTCTTGGAGATTCTCTTTCTCGAAGCATCCTTTTCCAAAAAGGACGCTCGCGTCCATTGATTCTCCACCACATGGACACTGGTTGCTCCTGTAGTTGGAACACGTGCATAGAATCAAAGGCTTTTCCTGTAGTCAAGCCAGCATACTCCTGGTTGATCTTTACAAGACGGGAATAAGATGCTGTTGATGGCAGAAATCCGAAACAACCACCTGGGATGTATCAAACCCTACAAATAATCGGATAAACTACCAACCTCAACTGGTGAACGATTTCTTCCATCCACAGTATCATAAAAATTGCCGACATTTTGGATATCTTTATAGGTTTACTGCTTGCTTCTGTCCATGAATCCAATGGTTCCTTTTAGCTCCAAATGGAATCAACATGACATGACACATACCACTCAAGCTCTATGGAGTCACTCATAGAGGTTGGTGTGCCACCATCAAATAATTCCAACATAATGGAGTGATACTATTGATGGAAGAAATCCTGCACCAGTTGATATCCAGTTGATATGGTAGTCTATCCCATTATTTACAGGGTTTTATACATCCCAGGTGGTGATCGCCGGATTTCTGAACCATCAACAGTGTCCCCTTATCAAGCAAATTTGGCTATTTATCAACCACAAAATCACTAAGACAAATGCTTCCATTTGGGTAAAGAGCTCCCGGAGAACCCTAAGTCTTGAGGGGAATATCATCATGAGATATAATGACTAAATGAAGATAGTCAATACAATACAACAATTTACATTTCTAGACATATATTATTATAACAGAGTTCCAGGCTGCTGCACTATGACACACACACACACATATATATATATATACATACCTTGAACCCAAATGTCCCTTGTTTTGATTGGAAAAGACCTTCTTTTAGAGGCAAAACGAAGGACAAATGGGTTCTAGGTATGTATATATATATATATATATTTGTAATTATGCTCAACAAGAAACCTCCGAAACGAAACGCAGCCAGAGTTGTGCATGGATCGCCTATCCGATTTGACACAAAAAAGGGGTGGCCAACAGGGCTGCTGGATACAACCTGGAAGATGAACGGCTGGAACCTACAAATCACCCATTTGGAAAGCAAAATGATCTGAACCAAACCTCCATGATTATGTTAAATGTTAATCTTCAGGAGTGTAGAAGATCTGATTCGTTACACTGTCGTGAAAGTAGATGGCTAGCCACTCCCAAAAGGTGGCGATTTGTAAGGAGCCAACTTAAAAAAACAATACATGGGAGTGGCTAGCCATCTACTTTCCAGGTGGTATAGTCTCGATACTAAACCTGTTTATGCTCAACTGGCTGGTTGTTGAGTCAAATCTACTTGCCTTTTCGTGCAGACATCCTGGATCCATTTCAGAGGTTAGGAGTGGCTGAAGTTATTGCCCAGTGACGTTGGTATTAGTTGAATGTTACAAGAACCTAATCCACCCCAGAAGGTGGTAAGGGGGAATCCAAGATAGAAATACTGTATCATGATTTACCCAGCTTCAAGGTTATTGTTTAACTATGTCGCCTCTACTCATCAATTCATATTCAACAAGAATGCAAACTTAATTCATGAAATTGAAGGATGCCGTCAAATCACTGAGAGTTGAGTTGCAGTATCCGAGTACCTTCAATATCGCTTGAAACGCAATTTTTTTTTACCTACATTTGGTCGATTTTATGGTACATGTAGGCAAATATACCATACATGGATTGTAGGGGTATAATATTGTTGTCATGTGCTTCATGACATGGGTGCCATCAAGAGCCATGAGCTCTTTTCTCAACAAAGTTCTGGATGTATTTTCCTCATGCTCGTGGATGAGCGAATGATTTTAATGTCATCATTGTGATCTATGCATCTACAATCTATTGTCCATCTCATTATGTATATATATATATATAGTATAGGTCCTGTATAAATTTGGAACTACTCGACTAGACGATTTGAACTTCACTGTTGTTGTTTCTTGTTTTTGTTTAAAACTCTTCCCACTTTCATAGCATGGAACATCCACGTAATTTTGACGGTATTTACTATAGGAAAGATGGGGAGTTTCCATGGCCATCCAGCAGGAGCCAACGAAAAAAGACGAAGGAAGCACCGAAGAAAGGCCGAGTTTCTTTGTTCCCAGCGCCACCTTTCCAAAGACCAACAAGGTGGAACCCTGGTTTACGGGGGGGGGGGGTCCATGTGGAGCTCATGGTGGAGATTTCATGGTGTACCTGATGGTGACATACTGTTGATGGCTGAAATCCGAAACAACCACCTGGGATGTATAAAACCTTGTAAATACTGTAATGGGATAAGCTACCAACCTCAATTGATGCAGGATTTCTTCCATCAACAGTAGGAAATGGAAATGATGGAGGTTCTAAGAAATTCTTAGATTTCTACAGCTTATGCTAGGAGCTTCAACAATGGTTGTAGTTTGAGGTTATATTTGACTTACAATACCCCCTTGTGTTGCCCCATGTTTTAAAAAATGGTGGTTTGCTTGGAATTCGTTTTAACACCGCTTGTCACAAGGCAAAGAAATGGCTGTGATGAAATTGTCGTGAGAACTTGGATCATAATGATGATAGATCTTGCCCTTACCGATGTTTGATTGGTGATGGTTGAAACCATGAACTACAAAAGGCAACCAAGATTTTTTCCTCTGAAAAAAATGGGTGTTTCAACTGACAAAACAACAAAAACAACAGATATTCCTTCGGATCTGATGTTTGATCCAAATTGATCGAGTCGACTTGATCCCAAGTGGGTTGTATCAATGGGAAAAGAAAACATGGTGATTCTCATGTGCTTCAACTTACTTGTCAATAGTTCTTGAAACACATGTGATCAAGGGTATGAGCCAAATAGGCTGGTCCTAACGCTCCCTGAAGCTAGGATATCACCCGAACATTGATATATGGAAGACGACTTCCCTTTTGTACACCCATTGCTTGGGGTACAATAACCATGGTACCAAAACGTTCAAAACAACAATTGATAATATTATCACATTATTGCTGGAAATCAATTCCAAACTTCATTTGTTGTTTTACGTTGTTGCATCTAAGACTGCTTTATGGGATGCGACATTGGCTTGGAACTTATTCTTCCTCAGCCAATTACCGGCATCCTCGGACGATTCAGCAGACTATACCGACATGCTTCCCCGCTCTGGTTTTGCATGTTTTCAGAAACGGAACAAGCAACTCGTATCTACTAGGTGGGGCACAAAAACCACTTGTAAATGGAGTTATAAATATCCTTGTAAATTTGTAACTGGGGTACTTCTAGGGATTATATAACTCCAGATTTTTTTTTCAACTGGTTATTGTGCCCACTGTTTAGCATGTTTTACCACTTCCACCATCTCTTACATTCAAATCTGGTTGGATTTTGGGTCCATTTCGCCAGGGGAAATGGAATGCCACAAGCAGTTTAAAAGTACGACCAATGTCGGGCTGGGATTTGGCCATGAAAAACTTCAAAAGTGAATGGAGGAGTTTGGGACAGACTAACGACAGTGTTGGGGAGTGGGACTGGTGTGGGTCTTGCTGGTTAATAAGGGAAACCAATGGTTAAGAAGCCCGTAGTAAGGCCCTATTTCTGGGGCGGTTGTATTATTGATTAATTTGATGTTTTTTGGATACAAGGGAAAATCTCAGGAACGCATTGATGGTCGAGTCTTAACATTCTGAGGTTCTTTTTTGAGTCATCCTCAGCATCAAGGGCCTTCACGAATATATCAAGCGAACAACTATAGGGAATACATTGGTTCTGCTGTTCGAAACTCAATGCTATGACATAAAAACCTGAGAATCCATGACTATGGATATGTTCACACTCTGATGCATGAACCAATCCATGCCATACATGGAATGCTGCAGGCTACAGTGAGAGGGATTGTTCAGGTGCAATATGAACTTGCTTTTGAAGAAAAGTTTGATGCGAACCTAATAATGGATATGAAGGGAAAACAAAGGACATCCGAATTGGTACACATGATTCAATCTACACCCCGGAAAACTAACATGGAACCTGAAAATGAACCCCTGGAAGAGGAGATTCCTATTAGAAACCATCATTTTCAGGTTCCATGTTAGTTTTCGGGGGGGGTATGTATTATGTAACACTTAATTGGGAATGATGTTTTTTCAACTGCATGGGCAGCTACTTTGTTTCAATTCCTTCCCCACATAGTAATGCACTATTGGATCTATGTTGGTTCACTTCCACTCTCCATGACACATCCGTAAAAAACCATCAAATACTGGAAAAGATGGCAGTCCAATCCTATACCAGAGGGTGCTGGGATTTTGTGATATTTTTCTTTGGATGAATGTTTCTCAGACTATGATAACTGGCTCAAGTTATCATGATGATATATACATTACATATATATAATATCTATATATACAGTATATAATTGGCTCAACTTTTCATGATAGGTATGTATATAAGTTTTTTTTAAATCACTACCAAATGAGGCTATCAGAATCCACCCATCAATCCCTTTCATGGGCGCTCCGGAAAGCGCGGAGGATGTTGTTGCGTGCCGCACGCTTCAAGGGTTCCTCCCTGCGTCGTACACCGCGATATGTGGATATCTTGACACTCAGCAACCAGGCTGGCGGACGACCATGGGTCCTCACGGATGTGGGGTCCCATGTGGGTCATGTTTGGATGTACCTACGAGGTTGGGGCACAAAAACCCAGGTATAAATGGAGTTTTTGTTGACACCTAGAAATGGCCTGATAAATAAATGGGCAAACTGGGGGTGAAATACCACCCTACTTACAGGGGCACCACATCCTCCATTTATAACTTTGTTTTTGTGCTCACCTTGTAGGGTATTAGCTCAAAATCAACCACCAAACGAGGCGTTTTTGTCAAATGAGCCAGTGGTTTCTCCAAGATTCCTCGCATGTACCAAGCAGTCGGCCCTGGGTGATTTCTTACCTGCCAAGCACCGATTGGATGGTTTCAGTTTCATTTCTCATTGTGGTTGATGATTGGGCCTTTACTCAAGTACGTGCCATTTACTTTCACCTTATTGTCTTGATTTTCTGAAACACGTTTGTTTGTGTTTGTAGCCATTCTGATTTAAGTGGACATATGTTTTTTTTGTCATGTGCAGGGCGATTGTGGTGAAACATGTTTTTTTTTGGATGTTTCCAACGATTTCAAGGTAAATATACCTTGGGTTGTCTCCCCTCCCAGTGGCCACGTGAAGGTTTAGTTTGGGATCCCCTACTAAAGATTTAATAATCCTGGGGTGATTGGCATCCTGGGCAGGGGGAAGACCCCAAGATATAGCAGTCCCATGGATCCATCGGAAGGGTTACCAAAAAGAGGCTGTGAAAGATCGTGAAGATGCTCGACCACAAGTGCCAACACCTCCACCTGCCTGGAGCCTCAGAAAATTTGCTCAGGTAAAAAGGATGCTGTTTTTACCAGGTTGTGTGTATCTAGTAAGTTAGATATAGATATATACCAATGATGTGTTTTTTTGTGTATATGTTTTTGATTAACAGACCTACTTGACCTCAGTTGTGCCATTAATTCAGGTTCTTGAAGGATAATTGCTTACAAAGATGTTTTTTAGGTTTGTTTTGCTGCTGCCTAATACTCCCCTTTCAAAGTAGATGGTCCGGTTCCCATGCAAGAATGTATTGGGTCAAAAAACTATAACGACCCTAAACTTTAGATTAGAAATATCTACACGCTTTCATGCTGGTGTATCTCATCCTTGATATCAAGAGGATACGAGGAACTATCCGCCAACAAGGATCTTCAAAAATGGGATCCATCAGCGGCTTTTTGAGGTGATGAAAAGGTTGGATAAAGATTCCATTGGAGCACTGATAAAAAAACCTCGTGGTTTAGGGTTTATAGGGGATTATACTACCCAGTTTTATAGATGTTATCCCTATTAACCACGCAGTATACCAGAAAGTAGGATGTTTTTTTTTGTGGCTCATTTGATGAAAAAAATCACCATCATCGCAAGTGGTATGTTTCAGCAGAGTCCTGATGGGCCCAAGGCATCTGATGTCAGGCACCAAAAGGAAAGATTCAGGACCAAAGATTAGCCGATTAGCCATTCTTTTACGGAGCTAACTGTTCCAATCCACAGTTTTGGGTACACCCCTCAAACTTATCATGGAGCCTAAAAATCATCCAATTCGTTTGAAGGAAAATCATCTTCCATCCAACTCCATTCCTGGGATGTTACCCTCCCTGAAACTAACAGCTCGCACTTCCGATTATCGAAACCACCCAATTTTTAGGTGCAAACTTGCCTTGCTTGCTGTTAGTTTCAGGGACTGGTAATCTTCCAGCCATGTATCACTGGGCAAATTCTAACGACTTTTCCCGCCGAGGTGGGTCACCCCTGACATGGCGGTGAATAGGAAGGGAATCCGAACCCCCAAAAATGGCCTTTTCCATTCAGGTTTTAGGAAATTTTTGGTAATCTTCCAGGGTGTATCCATCTTAGATTTCCGGGGGGTGATGTGAACTTGATTGAGGCCTTTGGATCTTGATGGTTATCTCAAAAGAATCCTAAAAAATATTCCCTAGTGCTCCAAGACCCTTGTGCGAGTGTATTTTGGGTAGGTTTGTTGGGTCCAAATACCTCCTGAAAAGGTATTTGGAGCACGAGGGATTGGAACTATCCATGTGGGACACTGGATGGAAGATGATGAACAAAATCTTGCATATTCACAGTTTGCCAACTAGGTTTTTGTTGTTGGATATGATTTGATTTTCATCGACTCCGAAAAAAAAAACACGTAACTTGGTCCCTTTTTAGGTGACGACATTCGTTCATTTTCTGAGGTGTACTTCTTCAACGGTTGAGAAACTCCAAGGTTATAAGGTTCAAACAAACCAACAGGACCTGAACAACAAGCCATAAAAAGGTCCCCAAGCAATGACTATGTGGTGGTTTCAAACATTTTTTTTATTTTCTCCCCTCGCTGGCAAAATGATCCAATTTGACTTGCGCATTTTTTTTCAAATGGGTGGGAAAGAACCACCAAATAGAATCAAGCTTAAGGTACGTCTTGCTTACGACGTTCTTTGCTGGCCGTTGACTTAGCATTGGCATCTCCGGCATTTGATCAAACCTGGTGCTGATGAAAAAGCACTGGGGATGATCCTACATGGGAGGGATTTAAAGCCTCCAAATCCCCGCAAAATCACTGGCTAGAAAAAAACAAAATCATCCTTCATGTCGTACGTTTCTCAATGGGTTTGTCCCCTAAAGCTAGATTTGGATAGACTGATCATTTCTACAGCGTAAGCGTGGTTTTAGTCCATGTGTTCCTGCTTGGGATGATCCTAGTGTGCACTCCATCTCAATCAGTTTCACGATTCACATCGCTATGTTTTGTTGAACAAATATATTGATTCATTGTGTTCAGGATCATGATGTTATTTGTTGTCATCTCACACAAAAATGTTCTTGGTAGCGTGCATTGAGCTGCAATATTTGAGTTTAGATGACTGTGTGTTTTCTTGCATGTTGTTGTTTCTCATTCACTCATTCGAGCAATCTCTTCTTCAAGCTAAGTTGTGCTTGAAGTTTGCATGATATAGATATTAGAAGATCCATGCTGATTCAACATGCCAAACAAAGAGCTCCCTTCTATTGCAGATACTACACAATCTTACACTTGGTTAGTCATCGATTGTATAAATCCTGACATGAGCAATGAACAAAAAACCCTGTCTGTTCAGGGTATAGGGATTATATTGCCCAGTTACACTGACACATATGGACTGTTTGACCTACTTACCTCAACCCCGAGCGCCACATATATCGCTGCTAAGCTGCAATGATACATTGATTTGTGCGTTGGTTCCATCCTATATTTTGGATGAGCATTTGTTCTTTCAGAAAACAGTCAATCAAACATTTCCCGCAAAAAGGGGTTGCCTGTGACAGCTGAGAAACGAAACCTTCTCGTAGGTTCATTGACGTTGTCTTTGAAGATCGACCTATCCAGAGGCGAAAGGGATGTAACGATGGAGGTGTTTGTGACTTTCATGTGGCAAGATGATGTCCCATTTTTCAAGCTCAGCGAGAAATTTGGTGTGAGTTTCAAGGGGGAAATATACCAAAATTACTCTCCGGTAAACTAACATAGCAATGGAAAAGAGGGTGGAGTTTTTGATTCAGTTTGTGTTTGTAAGATTTTCTTGAAATGTTCCTAAAGTTTGCCACCAGATATGGGTTTTAAATAACATTCCTGATGATTTGGTACATGAGTTCTGCATCTTTCAGCGCATACGGTGTCACCAAAGTTGCCGTGTGACTGTGAAGTCAAGCGACTTAACTTGTGTTCAATGGACTGCCTTCATCATCCAACAAAGATCCATATAGAAATGCTCAAGATATTCAGTTCCAACTTGAAACGTCACACCATAATGATGTGGCACGGAAAGAGCTTCAGAATTTCATGGGAATTTAATGGTACCCCCTTCCAATACCACCGGAGATAAAGCTTTCTGAAGGGAATACTAACCACCATGATCCCTTGATAAGGCCTTAACTCCTGCGGTGGGGGTGCGAATCGGGGGGAGAGTAAGCTAAAGCGGCGTTTGTTCTTGAAAAACACCTCAGCATCAATTTTCCCACTTTAACCCTCTCGGTTTCAAATATGTTTTATTTTCATCCCTACTTGGGGAAATGATCCAATTTCATGAACATATTGTTCAATTGGGTGGTTCAACCAACTAGATCTTGTTTTTTGCCCTTAAAACCTAAGCTGCCGGCAGGTTTTGGTTCCTGGAAACTGTGGCAAGGATGCCATACTTTGCGTATAGCTCAGTCCCAGTTCTCAGCTGCGTGACCGAATGGTGATGAGTTTTCCGGTTTTATTCTGAACGACAGAATATTGGGTTTTCCTATAGAAATTCGGAAGTGTTTTTGGGAACAATTGTGGATTGGTGAAGAAGTGAATAGATGGAAGCTAAAACATCTTTGTTTTTGTTTTTTGGCCTGTTGATGTGGATGTTGCAAAGGGTACATTTTTTTCAGGTTAGATAGTGCTTTGGTAAATGAATTTGGCTTCTTTTTGGGTGTTTTTTGGGTGTTCAACCTTGAAGGGGAGTGACTCTGCTGCTGGTGGGATAGTATCCACCCATCAGTTTGGAAGCCGAGGTGCTTCATCTCTATGAGACTTTTGGTTGGTGGCGTTCACCCGAGCTTCGTGCAGTGCATGCGGTGCGAACCGAGTGGTGTCGGGTGGTTGGGGGGTTGCCGGTACGCCAAGCCAAAAAAATGGGGAACTTGAGAAGCTTCAAATATGTCTCTTGGACTTGATTTCGGCAGTGTTTGTAATGTTCCCAATATCTAATAGTTTTGGACATTGATTTCTATGTATATATGTATACATAGTACTCCATACATATAAACTGTTGGTTGTTTTTTTTTTTCAGAAGCCATGGTTACAACATATAACAGTAACAACCCAACTCCATTTTGTTCAGTCCTTAGAGTTTAAACTTTTCTTTCCAGGATAAAGTCAGCAGGTAAGTAATCTAGGTGGTGGTTTCAAATATTTCTTATTTTCACCCCGAAAATTGGGGAAGATGAACCCATTTTGACGAGCATATTTTTCAGATGGGTTGGTTCAACCACCAACCAGTAACGGGATCGTTTAAACTATCCACCCGTTTCGAAAACGGTACCAGAGCTATCCCGTGACACCAAAAGCCAGGCAGAAGAGGACAATGAGTTCCGGTTCCTCAAGTTGAAAACGTTGGTGAAAAATCAACAAGAAACCCCTGACGTCTTGCGGCTATCCGACCCTGGATATCACTTGCTTTAAAAAAAAAAAACACATCCCCCAAATTCAAGAGATATAGGGATGTATAGGGATGTATGGGGCAAATGTTGTAGAGATAGTTTTTGATTCGACAAAGTCCCGCACCAAGTATTTCTGTTGGGTTCTTTAGGTTTTTCCCACAGTGGTACCCGAGGTTACCATAAATCAATTCAACTGTTCAACATAGACATAATTACACCCCAGAAATCAAAACATAGATACCAAAAATGGCCATATTTTCAATAAAGGAGTCCCACCTTTTTCCAAGGCCCACCATTTTGGGGCATTTATGTCAGTTTTTCGGGGATGTATGTATATATATATATATCCATATATAATCACATACATATATATATATAATTCCCTGAGATCAAAGATCCACTCCCAATGGTCTGGTCGGACCCAGGACCAGCTTATCACCAATTCACCAAATCCAGCCTGTGAAACATGGAGCTTTCCCATGCAACCTGGAGGGACACTCCTTTCCGTGAGTTATGGGACATGAATCTGGGCAAAGTATAGTGACCAACCTGGCCAGTTGTTAATTCACCACGTGATTGTTTTAGGATTTTTTTTCCAAAATGCCCTTCATTTAAAAGGCAGGGGAGGTGCAGAAAACACACACAAGAGAAAAAAACCCTTCATTCAGGTTTGGGAAGTAAAATATATTGCCTAGATGAGAAAAATCAATGCGATTTTGACCCTCTGAGTTTGGTATTTTTTTGGGGTCTAAAGGATTAACAAAACGCGACGTCAGTAACATAAATCAAAAATCTCCGGCGCTTTGAGGTTGGTGAGAGTTATATGTTAACTTAAATTCCATTGTAAGTTTAGGAAGTCCATTTATTGAGAAGGAAACATGTAGACAGATTCACAGCTGGTACAGACTACCATTATAAGGGTCTTTTTGTTTTCCATGTAATTTACACCATATAGATGTTACACGGAAGTTCTTCCCTGTGGGAGAATGAAGTTCGTATATTGCTTGTATTGCTTGATTGAAGATCTGGATGTACTCACTACACAATATATGGGTGTTTTCAAAAATAGGGGTACCCCAAAATGGATGGTTTATAATGGAAAACCGGAAAACTCTATTAAAATTGATGATTTGGGGATTTCCCACCATTGTAGGGCACACCCCCATATAGATGTTGGATTCCATACACTTTGGTCCGGTGAAAATGATTCGTTCAAATGGTAGGTGGCGGTCCTGAAACACAGTTCTCCAAGGTGGAAGCCCTTGACAGCAACATTGCTATCTAAAAGCTGCTATTTGGAAGTGTGAATGCCAGCATTCTTCAGCAGGGAATGCACCTTCTGATCATTTTGCATATCACAAACATTTAGCATGAGGGGTCCAAAACATTCCATGGGGAATTCCCATGAAATTTCAACCATGTCGACATGGCATTTCGTGGGGGTAGTCTCATAGTTTTGAAGCACCCACACACACAAATGCTGCACCAAAAACCTCGTTGTTGGTGTTTCTTCATTTCTGTTTTTCAGGATGTTGACCCCAATTAGTGAACTTTAATGTTCCCCAACGACTTGAAGGATGTTTTTTTTTGTCGGTTAAGACCAACCAGGTTGCACCACTTGTTGGTCATGGAGTCTTTGGGTGTCTTGGTAACCATAGCTTTGGGGGATTTTTCAGATTCCAGGGATACTGATTAAATAACCAACAAAAACTCAAGAGTCTGGGTGTTTTATCTTGTCGCTGTGGTCAATGATATGGAGAAAATCATGGGTTTTTGGGAATGCAGCGTTTGGTGAATTGTGACTATTTGGGGGTACCCATGATGATAGTATCATGTTTTATCTCTGGTCTTCGTTCCACAGTGGCGGTGAAATACTGATACCCGTTTAACCTCCACTGCATGCATGCATGTATCTGGGTAAAGTAATAAGTTTTAAGGGATACACAAATCTACTCAGGGTGATTTCTTCATGAGTGCATGCAAGTCCCACAGAAAATGTCTAGGGAAGATTTCTTTCAGGGCACCAAGGACTCAAGACCACGAACAATAGTAGGGCGTCGGGAATGTCTAGAGAGTAAGATTTGCACGAGCCAGAACATCATACAGAGATATATTTATATGTATATTCATACTGGTTGAACTTATAGCAATTAGGACGCCTGGAGCATCGAATTGCCAACAGAAAACAGTTGGTCCCCATTCACCAAGTCTGAATAGTCAAGACCTGGCGATGATTGTGATGGTTCCTGTAGTCATTATTGCCGGGACGGGAGACAACCGGACAACCCAAGTCAGACCACCCTTCATACCGTGCAAGTGATACCACCCAACATACTGTTGATGGTTCAGACATCCTAAGCAACCACCTGGAATGTATAAAACCCTGTAAACAATGGTAGATTAAACATGATTAAACTACCGTTCCCTCAACTGGTGATTGCCGGATTTCTGAACCATCAACAGTACCACCCTTATCAATAGCTATTGGATTTAGGTAATGACATGACCTCCATGGTTTATTTCCAACCAACCGCCGCCCAGCTTGCAGTTTAGGTGGTGATCAACGTTGGTTAGACAGGCGGGTGCAGATTTTCCTGCAAGATGGCAAACCGAAAACTGGGTTAATCAAAGACACCCCCTTCAAATATGGTGAACAGAACCGCAAACTGAGGAAAGGTAATTCAATTTGTTTCTTTCATTTTTGTTGTGGTGAGTCTCATGTATGAATTGGATTCCTGTTCTTGTGTGTGTGTGTGCAATTGTGCCAAATATTGAACCAACATCATTATGAATTTACTTAATCACGTCTTTGCAGAGAGTTGTTGGCCACAGAATTGATGAATATCTCCTTTTCAGCTCTGTGTGTTCCTACCATTTGACCAGATTTGACCATCAAAAAGAGAGGAGCAGTGAAAAAAACCTTACCCGGGTCAGTACCCTCAGTCAAAGGGGGTTTGAAGTTGTCCGATCATATTAAGAATCTTGAACAACAATCATTCCCAAACAATCCATGTACTGTATGGTATATTTCCCTACATTTACCATAAACACCAACCATATATGTAAATATACCAATCCCCTAGATCCTATTGGGGGACGTCGCTGTTCTCGCATTTCCCTCGGGAGGTTTTTTGCGCAACATGGTGCGATCGCCTACTATTGGCTCTTGGTGTTGCCAGGGCACCCGATGCCCGGGGCCGGGATCGCATAGGCGTAGATTGATCCCCCCTAGCTAAGACTTCAAGACAAAAGAAATCGGACCTACTGGTTGGTGGTTGGTGATTTGGGATTGAGTCTAGGGATTACACTAGACTCCCTGTTTTTTGATATGTTTTTTTTTGGGGGGGGGGATTATACATAAGCTCCACAAGAATATTCCTATGACCCGCCACGATGAATCACGATGAATGAATGGAATGAGATGAAATTCTCGTTGCTTCAGTGTATCCATTTGTTGGATATGTGTTTGTTTGAGCGACTCTTTACTTGGCCAAGTGTTGTATTACATCCTCATGCAAACAGGTGGTTGGGTAAAGTGACCAGGAAGCGAACTGGAGGTAGACTTTGCTAGGCTTCGGGTTCACGAGATGATTCTTGAACGTTCTCCGGAATGGCCTGCCTAGGGTAAGTTTTAGGATTTTATATCCCACTTACAAGATCAAGTTTCAACATTATCACCGATCACCCACATCAACATACTCTTTAACAAGCCCATCATGAACCTTATCAGCCTCCATGACGTCAAAAAGACACGAGCTTAATACTGTTGCACATTACAGAGTATATCTATATACCAAAAACATATGTGGAGTGGAGTAGCTAAGAACGTGTCATCATCATTGGAAATGCCACATATCATAAGAGTCGTCGTTTTCATTACAATTGAAATCATTGTCATCATCATAATCATCCCTTGTGGCCACCATCTCCGTTGAACCAACACTATATATAGTACACATCCAACAAAATAACACGTGTGCTAAGTTTTATTTCCGAACAGGCTTTTGCCCATAAACCCTAGGGATCCAATCACCTTGTCAGATGATGATTGGGGTGTATAATCACCTCCAAAACGAAAGGTATTGAGGTTCCAGTACAACATTACAATCCGAAAATGATTGAATTTGTATGGTTTTGTTATAGATAAATGTCCTGATGAAAAATGGGTTGGAAATGTCCTGGTTCCATGAAACCACTCTCAGTTTTCGGTGAGCCAGGATTTTGTAGGGAACTACCTTCCAAGGGGACCCTTGGATTCACCCCCCATCTTGCTCACTGAGGTTTTTCTTTGTGGATCCAAAGTGGTCCTACAATTTCAGTCGTCTCATTGAGGCGAGCAAAAAAAACGACCGGTTGAGAGGTACAAGTTGGTTGATAGATTTTAAGCCGTTGGTAAAAAGATTACCATGTTCATATGTATGATTTATATGTTTTACAGATACTATATTATATATTCATTAAAACCTATGAATAACGATTATCCTTGATTCATATTTGAACTTGTTGGCGGGATTTCTGAACCATCGTGACAAGTATGAATAATTTTCAGGATTCCAATGACGACCACGTGACCAATTTCAAAAGAACCTGGGATGACTTGGATGACGGAGCAAGTCAGTGAAGTCTTTGGCAAGGAAGTTGTTGATGACCTTAAAGTAGGTGTTCGTTTCAGATGTTTGTTATTTGAGGAGCATATTTTTTCAGATGAGTTGAAACCACCAACTAGGTTGACTAGTTGCGTCTATCCGATTGTCAATTTTATTAATTAAAAGAAACGGTTGTGACTTTTTTTGAGGGAGCCCAAACTACAGAGAAGCCCAATTTGACTGAGAAGAGGAAAGAAACAAATTGTGAACTAGACTGCACTTCTTTTTGTTTTGCGGTGTTTGACTTGTCCATGGTGGTGTCATCCTGTTTCGCTGGCTACCTTTTTTTTCCACTCAGACATGTGGGTTTAAGTTTCTAGCGCTTCGGAAAGCCTGTTGTAGGCACATGCTGTGGATACCTATGGCGAGTTTGCCGATGCCAACAAAGAACGTCTCAGGAGCAGAAAAAAATGAGAAAACCCCATGGAAAAGATATAAAATTTCAGGGATTTAGACATCAGATAGCGTAATACTGACGATGGAAGATATCCTGCACCAGTTGAGGTTGGTAGTTTCTCCCCACAATTTACTGGGTTTTATAAATGCCAGGCAGTCCGTGATTTCTTCCAGAAAGGTATCAACGCAAATTCCTTAGATGTATCATTTCAGATAACATTGTTTTTAGCAAGTCGTGCACATGGATTCTGGTTTTAATTCTTCTACGTGGTGTCAAACTTGTGTGTTGTCTTTGGCCTTTATCCTTGAGTTTTATTTCTGCAGTTTAACACATACTTTGTCGGTCGAAAAGGCCAATCCTCAATCAATTTCTAGCAAGTCCAGGAAGATTCCTCCACCACCCATTGCTGTGGAGTACTACCTTAACGATGAGGCTGGCGGAAGACAAGTACCCAAGCGTTGGACTCAAGGGTTGGTCCTTATGGTAGGATTTCATTTTTGCCTCACGCAAGGATAAAAGCGAGAACACATGCACACACAAACCAATTTTCTTAAGGTGTGACTGCTTTTTTGATTTTTAGTACCTCGCTGTGCCTTTTGGAAATGTGTGTGCTAATTACCCGCAATAACCCATATTTTCTTTATTATTGAAAATTGTTCTGAAAGGAGCCCACAGCCCCGTGACACGACTTGAAAGTCTCTTTGGCAACACCCTCCCAACTTAAAAAAAACTCAGTAAACTTGGATTTGTTGAATGTGATTTTTTACTTTTTACCATGGTAAATCACCATCGGAGGGAACATGTTTGTGTTTTTTTCCAAGCACTATCTCAGCGTTGCCAGCACTATCTCTTTGACAAGATGCACACGAGCTTGCCAGAAGGCTTCAAACGTTAGGGAAACCCAGTGTATCTTCACGAGTTGCCGCTTTGCCCATTGTTTGTTTGTTGAAGATGTTGTCATGAAAGGGAAGTGGATGGATGTTGATGTAAGTGTTCCAGGTTGTACCCAATTCTGGTCTTAGCTTACAATACGGGATGCTGTGGAAAAGAGATTTTTTGAAAAAAAAAGGACTCCCTGTGTTTTAATTGCAAGATTCCAAGTCTCTCCTCAGATGGCATGTTGCTTCCCTTGAAACCTTGGTCTAGCAAAGTGGAAAGAACACCTTTTACCCTCAGATATTTGGAACATTTTGGGTATAGCCCTGTCCAACATTCACTGTCAACATTTACTCCCTGAGAAAACCGCATCACACCTGAAAATCGGCGTTTTCCCCAAAGAAATTCTATGTTCCAATGATTGATTTTCAAAGCGAGCATGGTAGGTTCAGGGAGAGGAATTGTCATAATTTCTTCCTGGCGGTCAACCTTGACAACCTCCACATCTTTCCTCTGTCAGTGGGGCAGGGATACATCTAAGATTGATGACTCAACATTGGTGAAAAGGAGATATACCAAGTTTGGTCATGTCTTTTTTGAGGGCATGAATTAGGATATCAACCATAAGTATGAAAGTGTAGTCATGGGAAAATTCAGTGGTTACCTATTCCAAAAAAATCTCACACCTCTTGTTCTGGAACACAAACACCCCTGAAAACTAACGGCTGTACACCAAAAATTCCCTTAAGTGTTGAGGTCACAAATTCATTTGCCAGACCATCATAGGGTTTATGTTGGTTTTTCGTGTGTGCAAATTCCTCCGAAAACTAACGAATGAAAATGGAACAACAACCTTGAATAAAGATGTGTTTCATTGTGTGCCTATTCAAGATGGGTTTTTTCCAATGTCATGTCAACTTTTTGGGATGTATCTCCATCAGATTCTACAAATCGGTAGAACATATCCAGTTGATCTTGTGATCACCGGTTGGATTCATACGTCGAGGCCGTCCACCCTGTGCCACGCTGTATGATGTCCGGGGAAACCCAGTGGTTTTCTGCGTTTGAATGGAAGCAATGTTGTCAACTGTCTTGCCTTTTTTTCTTGGTTTTTAGGATTCAACATTCAAAAAGAAAAGGCAAGATGTTTCAACATCAATTTTAGAACCATTCAACATCTTTGTGGTGCATGATGTTGTTTGAACAAAATGGGACTGGGGCATTCAGCCACCCTGCCGCATCATGTGGAGGGAACTGAGGTGACTTGCTTATGTAGGACTATGGATAGAACCATGAGCTGCTAGTGCTTGAGTATCGCACACCCACAAGTTTCTACTGTATATGTATATGTATGTAATGCTGTATTATATACATCCTGAACCAAATTTCTTTCAAAAAGAAGACAACACTTACACATACTTACACATCATCATTGCAATTTTCATGTCCAAACTTGACATCTTGAAGAAATCCTTTGTGAAAACATTTTTACCGTGGAAATCAAATCTTCCGCACTGAATCTTGCCTCGAGGTCTTTTGCAACATCCGTGATGATGAGGACTGCGAGATGTTGATGTGATCTTCCTTGGGATGGATTGGACTGGTGGTGGTTTGGTTGTATTGAGATGTATGATGTATATATTTTTCCTCATGTTTTAGCACTATGATTTTGTCTTGTTCTGTCTTTTCTTTCCAAAGTCATGTGGTAATTAATGCATTTATATAGATATCTTCACTTGCATACTCTTCCATAATATTCCCGCAAGGGTACATATTGCAGTATATATAACTTACAAGTATACAGTATACTACGTAGGTTTTATGTTTTCGAAGTCAAATGACTTCGCTTTAAGTTGCGATCCACTGGATCCGTGGAAGTCCACAGCCGCGGCGGTTTTCAGGAACAGCATGTGCAGACCATGACGGCCTGTGAGGAGCGGCGACTTAAAGAGTGGGGGGAAAACGAAGAGTTCCGTTTCTGGTTGATGCACGAGAAAGAAATGCACCGTTCAAAGGATGTATGAAACCCTACAAAGAATGGGATAAACTATCTATCAATGGAAAGAGCAGGATTTCAGTCATCAAGTTGCAATCATTGGTGATGTGCAATGCCAGAAACAGTAATTTTTTGATTGGAGAATCCTTACAAATGTCACCGTAAGCCCGTAAGCTTGGTTGAAGTGTAATGATCAGAAAGATGTACAGTATGTCCCAATGATAATCCTGTTAAGCTGGAAAAATACAACCGTTGTTAAAGCATTGAGATTGGTTAAAGTACTTCAACAAGGTGATTCTGTTTACCAGTAGTACCGCACAAGGCGGTGGCGGAAGTTTCAAAATAGGAAACCTATAGGAGAGATGTGCTGTTGTGAGTCACAGGTCGCACAGCAAAAACAATGATGAATGAAAGTGACTAACCGACTACATGACTGTTTGGGCTTCAACGTGAATGAAAGAACTTTGCAAATTGAGTGGGTCGCAACTTGGAGTCGTATTGAAAAGCAGTACAACGTGCACGTGGTTGCCGCCGTTGCGATTGTGAGAGAACTTTGATCTTTGTCCGTTTAACACTTGGCGATGCTGTTCTGGCCACTGAGACGCGTTACGATGAGAGAAGGCCGCCAGTCAGAAACAAGTGACTAACTGCTTAACTGATTAAACGACTAACATGACAAACTGACCAAATCGCTAACGCATTAACGGACCAACTGACTCATTGACGAACTGACTGACGTACTGATTGATTAATTGCTTGACTGACTGGCTGACTGACAAACTGCTTAGCTGACTTTTCGACCAAATGACTAACAAGCTAAGTGACTAATTGATTAACTGATTTGTAACAACAACAACGTCAACAACTTAACGACAACACCAACAACAGTTGCGACTGCAACAGCTTTCAGCTTCAATTCCTTTTTTTCGACTCGTTAGGCACACCATGTGTGTTGAGAGGCGATGCAGATCAAGATGTTAGTTCAAAGAAAGCAAACAATAAATTTCTAGTCAGAACAGATATTTGCACACATTTATCCATCATGATCTACTTCCTCTACTTGGCGTCAGTACTTGCGGTCAGAAGAGACACACAAGGTAATCAGTGAAACGTGCAAACTTGCCGTACCGTATGCAACGAACCAGTGCGACGAACGGATGCAATGATGAGATGCCACAGAAGATATGCCTTTGCCATGGCGCACCTTTTTCCTGTCATTCGTAACAAGTCTGGCGCTTGATCTTCTGGGCGTGAATGCCTGCGGTCAGAAGAGACACACAGGACACCTTCATATCTACCAATCTCCACAATTTTCCACAGTGCGACCATGGGCCAGTCGGAGCATAAAATCCCAATATTCTTGTCTTCTGTCGAGGTTATAACGGGTGGCAACCTCTTGAAACTGTGCATCATACGGCAACGGTTCCCAGCGCTGGTATGTTGGAAGCCAAAGCTCTACCTTGAAGTGTCGACGACGGAATCGGAAATCCATTCGCTCGTTGAGATAGGTTTGAGCATTTTTTTACTGCATCTACGTCCCATCTATCAAGCCACTGCGAACGACTGCATGTGGGTACTTGCGGCCACGGGCAACACACAATTTCAAATCGAGTCAATGCTTGCGGTCAGAAGAGACACACAAACTGCGATAAAAACAATTTCCCATCGAAGCTCACGAATCAAACCGGTCAGAAGAGACACAGTTATCTTCACACCGTCTGTGTGCTCCAACCTGTCCAGCCACTCACACCGGACAAGTTCGAAGACATCCTAGATGCTATCACCGAATGCACCGAGAGACATTCAATTACATACACCACGTCACTGCCTTGCGTAGAATTGTCATGAAAACGTCCAAAACGTTGTCAAGAATAATATGTTCTGATGAAGAAATATGTGTGGGAAACACAACATTCACAACAATCATCTCGATCTTATGGGCGTTCGCGTTTGCGGTCAGAAGAGACACACACAAAGGATCGACTGCAGGCCAGCCAAATCGCACGAACGACTGCATGTGGGTACTTGCGGCCACAGGCAACACACATTCAATTACATACGCAATTTTTCCACAGTAGAACGTCAAAAAATGCTCCGAGGACTACAGTTTTTTAACATTTTGACTTTCAAATGTGCATTTCGCCACAGCGGCATAGAATTTTGCGACATCTCAACCGACAAAAGTGGTCCAAACATGCGGTGTTTTGTACATTTTGACTTTCAAATGTGCATTTCGCAACAGCGGCATGCAATTTTGCGACATCTAAAGAGACAAAAGTGGTGCATTTCGCCACAGCGGCATGCAATTTTGCGACATCTAAAGAGACAAAAGTGGTCGAAACATGCGGTGTTTAGCACATTTTGACTTGCAAATGTGCTTTTCGCCACAGCGGCATGCGGTGTTTAGCACATTTTGACTTGCAAATGTGCTTTTCGCCACAGCGGCGTGCAATTTTTCGACATCTGAACTTCAAAAAGTGGTCCAAGCACCTCATGTTTTGTGCATTTTCACTTCAAAATGTGCTTTTCACCACAGCGGCGTGCAATTTTTGATTTCTCCTCTGAGCAGCTACCTCCGCACCCGCCGCTTTAACAGGCCTACTTTTGGACTGACCCGACACACGAAT
The DNA here is from genome assembly GCA_000507305.1 of Breviolum minutum Mf 1.05b.01. Taxonomy (NCBI): domain Eukaryota; class Dinophyceae; order Suessiales; family Symbiodiniaceae; genus Breviolum; species Breviolum minutum. The sequence goes on along the minus strand of DF240045.1, from coordinate 20,089 downwards.
CATCGAAAAAACACAGCATTTCGCGACTTCTCTAACATTTGGCGCGGATGTATCTTCTTTCTTCTGACTTTCGCGCTATTGCATCTTCTTTCTGCTGACTTGACTACTCTACTCTGCTTTTCAACTGTCCATATTGTCGGAAGTTTCTATTTAAACTTCCTTCGACCAGCTGCATGCAAGGTAGATTCTCATAATTTATGACTCATAATATATTGTAGCCTGTGAAGGAATCCGACTAACTAGCCGGTATAGTAAAAGTGACATACATTTGTGATCAGGGTTTTCCACACTGGGCAAGTGATCCTACTGAGTGTGGTAGAGATCGCAGTACATTGAATCCTGGACAGAGATGGAAGAATCGCTGCTGTCTTGATGTATTTGATGCCCAAAATTGACGTCCTAATTATGGAAAAGCAAGTCTACACGTCGGTGCTTTTATATAAGTGCATCCACCAAATTATTTGTTTTTCCATTTTTTCCTGTGTTTAAGAAGATACACAAAGCACCAGCATCAGCATGCTAAGAAATCGGTCAGTCTGCCACTATCATCATTATTGGTCTCGTCCTTGTCATCCCCCATTCCAAAGAAGATTTTATTTTGGAAACTTGATGAACAATGAACACCTGACACTCCCCCGACTCTGAAAACAGATAAAATAGATACTCTTGTTTGCCCCAGGCTGTGGGCCGCGCCAAAAATTCATGGAGCGCCTTGTTAGTCTTGTGGCGTGCCTTCCAAGCAGTGCTGGAACAGGAGTGATGGACACGAATATCCGAATATTGTGGTGTTTTCTTTTGTTCTGCCTTCAAAGACACCTCGAATTCACAGCAGTTGATGAACTTGTGATCTGATTTCATTGCGCAGAACATCTCGTGAGTTCCGAAAAGACTCAGCGCAGATTGTCGCCACACCAGGCGGGACAAAGTGACGAACACGGCTCCGAGAGCCTGGCTGCCTTGGTGCAGCGGGGCAACGAGGAGGAGAAGGTGGACCGAGGGAACGGAGAGGAGACAGGAGACACTAAATCCTTGTTGATGATGTCATATACCAGGCAAGGCAACCACATTGGTACAAAAGTAAGTAGAAGAGGTAGATAGCAAGAAAATCATAGAAAATCATCGTCCTTATGATGTTTGATGATTGGATCATGGTATGGTAGTAAGACCTGAAAGGCTCAAGGTCAGTTTCCATCACCCCAAAATAGCTGGAAGCTGTGACCCTGTCGGCCAGGAAAGGGTGGAAGGCCAATTCCGAGATCAAATCAATGCTTTGCAAGCACAGGCTGGTGATGGGCCAAGCCGCTGATGACAGAGGGAACTGTTAAGGCGATAGGTTTCTTTAAGCCAATGGGTGGCACCTGGGTGTTGTTTCATGTTTCATGGAAGGTGGAAAGACTCACCCGTGAGCTCAGAGCCTCTAAGGATGAGTGTGAATCTTAAGGATGTGTTTATGAATGGAAGTGGGAAGGCAACATATGAAAACTTATCTCTTGAGCCAAAGTGAGGAAACAAATGGACACATTATGAAAATCCAATTAAACCAGCAGCACTGTTTTAAGTTTCAATCAATTTTTCCAGACTGATTCAGAACTTATGTTTTTTTTTCCATTGCCAGCGTTGAGAAAAAGTATGACATGCCCTTTCCTCCGTCAAGATCTTTTCCGTTGACTAAGGCTTCAACGGGTCAAGGAGGTGGAAGGGTGATCAGTGATGGATGGGTATTGGGAGTTTCTAGGATTTCAATGCGTTTAATACCTATCAAGCTTTGAAGAGATCAATCATAATGGTGAACCTGAATTATTTTTGGCCAGAGTGTTTGTTTACTGCCAGGATGAGATGCGGATGCGGAATGAAAGCGAGAAGTACAAGACAGATTTTGTGTTTTGGCTCAGTTGAAGTACTGAGTATCAGTATGACAGGTGAGAAAGTGGAACGATTGGTGCCACGGAAGTTGGCATCATCTTAGTGGGTCTAGCCTTTGATCTAAGGAATCCACGGAGAAGAGATATGAAGTGGAGCTCAAAAAGAGAGGTGATGCTGAGGCATGTACACACAAAGGATTGAGCCCAGCGCGAGTTTCTCTTCGCCTCATGCTGAGTCAGAATTGGTGCATTCCACTCTTCATCGGGATGTGTACTGTTCTCAAAGAACATCATTATCCTCATTGGGCAACATTGATTCCAAAGATTCAGCTCCAACGGAAGCTCCCCCAAAATAATTCCTAGGCAGCTTCTGGAATTGGCACTTTTATCGCCCAGTACCATCAATTGCCTTTGATAGAATCTTTCAAAACGTGGCCATTTTGAGTTTGGAGTTTTGATTTTTGATGCCGACGACGATGACGATGATGATGATGCCGCAACTTTGCAGGTGAAGTATTTGGACAAAGTTCGGGAATGTGAAGCCCTGGAGGCCGTCATGGTGTTTTGTGGTTCTCGTTTGAGAGAGCTCCAGGGTCAGACCACCTGGTACAACAGGTATCAGCAGGTGCTGCGTTTTGAAAGTGGAAGATTTGAACTCATATCATATTATTTTGGCGATGCAGGAGAATCTGAATAAGAAAGAAGACGAGAACTTGGCCGGAGGCTAAGACGGCTAAGAGTGAGAGAAGCACTCATGGTCCATGACCTTGGTGGAAGTGGAATTTGGGTTTAGGAAATTAGTTGAACATCATATTAATATCAATTCTTTAGGTCCGTCAGACAAGGAGATTTCTTCCTCTCCTGCGCCACAAGTGTTTGATGCCATGGTTATATCCTGACCAAGTTTTTGTGCCCAAGTTTTGCTTGAGAGTCTTTCATCTGTGCAGAACCCCGAAGCTTCACTATGGCGACAATGAAAAGCGTGGGAGGTCTGCTAATGGGTGTGCTGGTGCTGTTGGGTTTGCGAGAACTGCCCAAGTCAATCCCTTCAGGAGAGTCAGAAACTGACGGCAAGGATGTTTTTCGGTCCCTTGAAGCGCTTCCAAAAGAACCTTGCTCTGCTTCTAGCTCTATGGAAGTGCTTTCAACAGATCCAGGGATGGCTGTGCCCATGGAAATTCCTCAAAGTCCTCGAGGTCGCAACGATGAATTTGCGAAGAGCAGCCAGTGCAATTGGGGCGGTGTTAACTCTTATTTCCTTTGGGCTATGGGACAGGCAGAACAAGATCAGATTCTCAGAGACATGCAAACTCGTGGATTGAAAATGATGCGCATCTTCGTGAGTACGGTGCCTCGAAATTTCAAAAGCACCACCAGCCAGTTCGTCCCTTTCTTGGAGCCACGTTTGGGTGAATTCGACTTCACTGCTTTGGAACTCATCAACAAGTTTATGGTCAAAGTGAAAGAGTACGGTGTGAAGTTAGCCATTGCCTTGCATGACCGCTATGAACTTGGCTGTTGGTATTGTGATGCCTATCACGAATACCTGGGCTTAACCTGTCTTGCTGGCCAACCATGTGGCCCTTTGCACCTCTCCTGTGCTTGTGAAATCTTTCAAGAGTTTGTTTCACAGTTTCCCAGTGGTTCTGGTACGTGCATATGGTGTTTCCAGCTTGTGTTTAGCATGGAATCAGGCACACATGCAAATTGAAGGCCATGTACGAGTTCATTTGCGCTGGGGGGCGTCGCTTGCAAAGGACCAGCCTTTTTTTGAGTTTTAATGGTAGTTCTGCCAATCAGCTGTTTCAGGAATGACGCGTCCAAGTTCTACAGAAATTCCACAGTGATAAAGGCCTTCGACCAACGCCTTGAGACGATCCTGAACTACAAGAGTCTCGGAGCAATCAGGTCTGTTTCGAAGAAATAAGGGAGAGCAGTGAAGTTGAATGCTGAGAAGTATGAGCCAAGACATCAAAATGATGCGTCCATTTTCTGCATGCTGAGGAATCCAGAAATGGGCAACAGAAGATGGGGAGATTTGAAAGATGTGGTCGTGACTGAGAGGTCCGTTTCAATCGTACTTTTCTTTTCGAGTCATTGGATTTTTGTCGCATGTGCTTTTTTGCAGCTCATATAGTCTCCTTGCTGCGTCCTAAGGTCCTAAGCAGAACAAGCAATTAATTGAGGATTTGACCCTGCTTCATCAAGAGATCCCTACTATAAGCGTTTTCTCCCTTTTGTCTCATTTTTACAAAATGATGCGAAAAATACATACTCTGAGATACCTCCAAATTTCTGGATCATTGGGATATTTACAAGACAAGACAAAGATCTTCAAATTTCAAAAACCGTTTGGAAGAGAACAATTGAATCACATGGGACATCCCTTGACCGACCTCCTCACTGGCGCGAGTTGCTGAGGCCATGTTTGAGATTCAGAACGAAGCCCAGGGCCTTAACCCAGAGCCATGGGTCACCCACTGGCATTGTGATCGTGCGAAGGTGCTACGATCTCTCATCGATTCAGTACACTGGACAAACTTGGCAAAACAGCTGTTTTAAGACTTGTTTTTTTTGTTTTTTGCTTTCTTTAACATTATTCATAATTGCATTGGAGCAGGTTGTTCCTGGGAAAATGATATAGCTTGTGATGCTACCATACATCATATCATGTCATCATATTATCATATCCTGAAACCTTTGCTTGATTTTGTTTGTCGGTCTGCCTCTCTTTCATTCCTTTTTTCCTTGATACTTTGTGAGCACCAGAGATCTGCTGCCACAAGGAGATCTACGTTGGCACTGGGGGTGGCAGAACCTTTGCAGAAAGCATGTTGCGGGCAAACTTTGAATGCCCAGAAATCGATGTGATCAACCTCCATGACTATGACGAAACGACATGGGATGGCATGCACAACAATCTGAAAACGGCCAGGGACCTGGGACGAAGCTTCGGAAAGACACTCGACCAAGTTGACCTTTGGGACATCTTTGGACAAACTTAGCTCGTGTTTTTGAATTCTTAAAAAAGGTTTCTGATGGCCTCGGAGTTTCAGTGGAACTCGTGCAATTACTACTTATTTGCCTATTTGCCTTGTCTCAAGGCTGTGACCAACAGCTTGAAGTCTTCAACTTGAGGTAACATGGACTGCGGAGGTGTGCAGTCCAGCTAACTTTAGATGTGGCCTTTGATTGTAGCCTTGGGGGGACTGGGCATAGTGATTCATGAGTCGTCCTAAATGGTTTCGTAACCCTAAACGCCTAAACACCCCCCATCCATATTTGTCACGGGAATCCATTCATGTCAGGGTGCCATAATTTACAGAATGGCCATCCTGCGGTCTGAGGAAGGTCGTCTATGAAGAGTTTGGCCGCAAGGCACGATATTACCGAGCAGACTATCACTACGCGGTTATCACTGCATGTGTCAGTTTGGGGATCCCATTCATGTCATGGGAATACATCATTCCAGGCAACACTGACAGTACGGACTATGAGTGGGATGACAAGCAGGCCACGTGGCCTGTCATGGTTTACGGGGTATTGCTGGCAAATGAGACGCCTGGGGCTTTTTCTTGGCCCAATCTTGACCTTTGCAGCGTTGCATAGATCTGACAGAGAAAGACTCTGAAGGACTTCAGGCCTATAAAAGGTCTCGAACTCCCTTTTGCAGACATGAATTTGGAAATTCCTTAGGCCTACACGTCCTGCGTCCTTTTGAGTGCTGTCTAGAAATTCAAAGGAGCGCAGTGTCTAGACTCAGAAGGCCTTTGTAGATTTGTTTGTACAAAAAGGCTGTGGCACTCTCTTGAGCTGAGATGAGTCAGAACAAAAGGACGAGGCGATCAATCTATTTGTTAGCCTTGGGAAGTTGTGGCACGCGATGGAACAAGGCATTGCAGCAACCCTGCAACTTGTCGTTCGTGTAGCGTATCACATCATCACGTAGTTGTTCAAGTCGAGTCCAAGATCGTTTTCCAGAAGGCAGTGCCGTGCTTGTAGGTTGTAGAACACGAACAGTATATTATATCACCTTGAGCTGTTTGAAGTCTGTGTTTTTTTTGGCACCTTGATCGTCCCATCCACCAAGGAATTGAAAGATCGTCTTTACGAGGACCTCGTTTCACCTCAATCTGTGGGTCCCATGATCCTTCTCTGAGTTTGCACTGCCAACGTAGTTTCAAGATCTAGTCTAAGAAGATCAACCCAACAAAGTGGTCTGTGGGGTCGAATTTGAGGATTCATCAGGTGAAGGTTCCAATAAAGTTGGACATGTTGATGGGGAGTGAAGTCATGGTCACCGTTGCATCGCCACCCTGCTGTTGGAAAAAGCAGGAGTTGGCCTCCAATGCGAAAGCAAGACAGGAGGGGGGCCGGGGGGGGCAGCCATTTCGTAACAACCATCAAGCCACACTTCACAAGTTTATAGCATGCCTTGTGATTGCCTTGTGACCTTGTGATGTACTCGTAAGTGGGCAGTTGCAGTTGTGAGAAGCAAGTCTTGGATTTTTTGCTTCGGACATCTTTTGCCAGGAGAATGATATCCTGAGCAACCAGAACAAGGTGTGGAGACAGTGATTTGGAAGGCATGTTTGGAGGACTTGAGCGACACTCTTGGAACTTTTGGAGAGCGTTTTTCCTGAACTTGACATCAGCTCCACTGGGAAGGTGCTTGATGGGCAAGTGCAATCCCTGCGGCAACAAGTCCAAGAGGCTGGCATCGGCAAGGGGCTGGTGGTGATTTTTGAGGAACTCGAGACTTACTGAGAAGATTTTTCAATTCTATACAATTCTTATTATTTCATCATATTCTTTTGACCTACATCTCCAAGCTGGCTGCACTTTGCCTCAGGCCAGCATTTACAAGCAGCGCTTGGAGCAGCAGGCAGTGAGGGTTTCCTCAAAAGTAGGTTTTTGTCCTTGGTCGTTTTGATTCGTTTTGGCATGTCTCCGGCTGTGAGCATGGTGTTTCTTAGGTTTTTTTTCCGAGTTTTTATTGAATCGGAGGAATAACTCAGGATTGCAACCTGTAGGTCTTGGGAAGAAAAACTAGAGAAAACCTGGCATGATTATTCGACATCTTCGTTCAGGTTGGACTTCTCAAGCAGCAGATGGAGCAGACTATGGCCAAGACATCAGAGCTGCAGGAGGGCAGTGGCTGGGAATTTTTGCAGCTTACCATAGAGAGAGGGGATTTGATCGCAAAGAAGAATCAAAAAGATGTGGATGAGATTTGGAGACTTTGGACTTTCAAACGTCTTGACTCCACGAAGCAGAATGTTTTTATGTTCTCTGCAGAAGTTCATCAGTTCCATGAGCAAAGGACCAACTGGACATCGAGCAGGAAGCCAATAAGAAGTGCGAATACTCAGAGACGCCGTCACACCAGTGTGAAGAGCAAACAAACCCTTTGCGGTGTGCTACCGACATCAAAGAAACAATCAACCAAATCGACCTTCCCCTTGACTCTTGACTTAACAAACTTAACAAGCCAATCTGCACCTCTGAAAAAAAATCCCCATGTTCTTTGTGAGACATGCTCGAAACTCACCCAGCGTGTGGCGCGGTGAAGGCTCACTGAGCAGATCTCCCTGGAGCAACGCCAGTGTCGTCGCATGGAACGTGAACTCGAGGCTGGGAGCTGAAAATGTTGGACCCAGAAGGTCAGGGTAGGAGCAAAGTTGCAAAACGTTACCAACGTTGAATTTGAAGCAAATACTGTTCAGAACAACTGGGCTATTTTTTTTGGTATGCGAAAATGAAGGAATGATATAGAACTTGAACGAACACCAAAAAACACTAGTGGCTATGTGGATATTTATTGGTTACAATGTTTTTGACCAATGGCTTTGTTTCCAGTATCAACAGTCTAGCCTGCCAGTCTTTCCAGGATACAATTGAATGTTGACGGCATACAATTGCTGACACTCCAATGAATGGTTGTTGAAAGACTAGACATGGTACCCAGCCATGTGAGCCCTAATTCTTGACATCGAGACCGAACCTCAGTGTCCTTCAGGATGAGCAGCACATGCGGAAGGAGGGCCGATGAGCGGGTGGTCATGCCTTCCGTTGATCAGCAATTTTGATGATATTCAAAACAGATCATGAGTCATAAGTCGAATTGCCAGACTGTTGTAGCCATTGAGTTTGGATTGCTTGGTAAGAGAATGGAGAATTGCTGTACTTGGCTGTTTTAGAGACATGTCATTTTGATTTGATTGCTTCTTATCTCATTGCATAGGTTTGCAACTTCTTTGTGATCAGGAGATGGAGAATGAGCGAAACTTGCTGAGGGACAAGCTGTCGCGCTTGGAAAAGCAAGAGCTCACCTTGATCGAGGACCTGTCCCGCAAAGAGCACGGGCGGGAAGGTTCAGCTTTGTCAACTAGCATCATGCATCCTGGAGTTTCTTTTGCAATGCTTTTTCACACTTGTACCGTACATTTTCCAGATTTTCACCTTTTTACTGGAAGTTTCCCAGTATTTGGAGTTGTGTCACCACCCTGCTGATTTGCCCACTATAAACAGCAGATCCTTTAGAGTTGATTTTGGTCTTCGGTGTTCGTACTTAAAGTACAGTAACTCACAGATATCAGAACTCTTCATCTGATTCACTGATCTCTGATAATCAGTCCATCTCTTGTGGTTGCCAGGACCGACGAAACTTGCAGAAACAGTTGAACGACCTGAGCCTGTCACATCGCTCGGCACAAATCGAGCTCACCAGGAAGGTGCCTTGGCTTGACAGGTTAGACCTCCAAGAATTCACTCAACTGAATGGAAGTTCATCCAGATACATGGCCAGTCTCTTGACACGGGGATTTTGATGAAGGGTTTTGTAGGAAGCACCAGTGAGCAGGATCATAGACACCTGGGCATTTTTAATGGGTTTTCCAGTTCACCGGTTTGAAACATGTGAAACATGAGAAGTTGACGTTTTGCCTTTGCCAACCTCTTTAGCTGAAACTTAGAAACCATCTCCAAAGTCAATTGCTGTCAGCCTGAGAAAGCCACAAGTCTAGTTATCAAAAGAGCTCGAACAAATGCAGTGTCGTTGAGTAGCTACTGCTTGGTCAACGTATGTTCCTCCAGTGGCGGAAAATGAGGCAGAACACCTGGAGCGGACGGAGAAGACACTGCACACTCTACAGGTGTGACAGCGGCGGCCTGGTGGGTCTTCCCCAGTGGAGCTTGATCCTTGCGCCAGGAGAATCATCAAGAGCTGCAAGATGCCCATCGTGCTATGGGTGTGGAGGTGGACAACCTCCGTGAGGACGGCGGTTCAAAAGAAGATCTTCGGGAACATGGCACACCTCTGTGGATATCTACTGTAATACCATCACTTGAGCATTTGGGATTTTTGAGTCAAACAGTTCACCAGGACGTCGCGAGGATGGATGATCAGCTCAACAGGGAGGTGGGTGATCAGTGGATGGCAGGATTTGGTGGGCTGAGCTGTCAAAGCCTGTGATCTTTGGTAGTTTTGCTAACTGAACTGACTTGAAGATTTTCATCCTTTGGGAATTGTCATAGCCATCCCAGCTTGACTGCTTGACATTTTACCAATCAATCATGCCCAAAAAACCACCTGTGCAGACGAGCCTTCGCAAGAGCCTGCAAGAGGAGAAGAAGACCCTGATGGCACAGGTGCAACCTGGTGATAAGTTGAGAGTTCCGAGCCTATTCCATTTTCCACCTACACTGTGAAAGGCAGAGAACGATTAGTTTCGGTGGAATAGAGAAACTGTTTGATACATTGGTTCAGTGCCTTCCTGCATGTTGCTGTTGTAGGTTCAAAATCTGGTGGTTCAATTGGAGACCACAAGATTGGCGGCATGAAGCTCGGTGGGAAAAACATGTTTGTTGCATTTCGCTCCCGAGATGCACCAAGTAGCTGCAGACTTGTTTGGGTTATTATGTGAATATAGTATGTTGATATATAGTAAGTAGGTCAGCTCTCCAGAACTCCAGGTTGACTCTACTCAACGAGAGTTGGTGGATGTCACTGATCACAAGGCAGGACCATTCATCTATGATGGATGCCTTCCAATGTGATGGTGATGATGATGTTGCTTGGTGCTGCTTGTTGTCCCGTTAAAGTTCCTTGGTCTGTTGAACATGTTCTCCCGGAAAATCGTCATGACAACATGCTCCTAGAGCCGGCGAGAGAGGTTCGCCTCGAAGGCATCTTGCGTGATACCAAGTGAGGGCAGCCCAGTCTCCTAACTAACCGAGCTCCAGTCATACGTGTGAAGGGAGTCCTTTGTTGATGGTCAGTAAAACCCTACGAAAATCCAAAACCCTAAAGTATCATTAAAATCCTATAAAACGATCATAAGATTCAGAAGCCCAAAGAATACCACAACAGCGACGACACGATTGATATTTTTCTGGGTAGTGAAGGTGTAGGTACTGTAGGGGTGTCGACAATTCACGCAACACTGAGTTGAGTAGGAGACTGGGAGACAAGCGTGAGAACGGTTGGGGGAGCCCTCCAAAGAACCTTTCGAAAGAACAGCACCTTTTCTGAAGCAAGCCATTTCTTCCAGACAACCACGATAGACTGGGACACAAATGTTGCAGCCATTTGCCCCAAAAAACCCCAGAAGACAAATATGTCAGTTTGACCCAAGACTTTTACCATGCCATTGGGGAATATTCTTTTCATCCCACAGAACGCTGTGTCCCCAAGACCTCGAAAAGCTAGATGCAACTTAGTTGCAAGAATTGATCGGCCATGATCACCATCCTTCAGGTCTGCAATGCAAAAAGTCACACTGGAGCAGCAGATCGAACAGAAGAGTCACGCACAGCGAACAGCTATGTTGGAAAAGGTCCAGAGACCCAAGGATGACCGTGCTGTGCAGCGGATGGGTATTGAATGGTGTCAATGTTGTGCATTGCTTGGGAGTTCAATTCATCGATTCAAGACCCGTCACCAATCAGACTATGAAGGTCATGAGCAAACCTCTTTGATTCTGCTGCGTATGATGTCACCCCGTACATCTCTCTTGAATGGTAGACATGTAGGAAGAAAGAATCCAGTTTGGGTACCCAAGCTTTACAAACCCAGGGACAAACGTTTGGCAGGCAATACAACACCTATCCATGAAATTTGCATACAGCACCAGTATGCCCAGGTGATCTCTGATGAACGTGCTGAACGAAGAAACTTGGTCAACGAGACATTGGAGGCCCTGTTGACTAGGAGACCAGGTATTTGTGAGCCATTTTCGCCATCCTGTATACAAGAACTATTTGATGGTGTTTTGCTCTCTTGTTCTTGTCGTTGTTGTTGCTGCTGGTGGCCGTGGTGGTGGTGGTGGTGGTGGTGGTGGTGGTGGTGGTGGTCAAACTGTGGTACGACCCCTCGGACTAGAGGTGAAGTCTATCCCGCTTTCCTCGATGTCCTGGACAGTTGGAACGGATCATACTCCAAACATTGCACATTCTCGGCTTGACTTGGTGGGTTGATGGCTGCCATTCATGAAACTGAAGTAATGCGTCCCAATTCTCTATTCATGGATCTATATGAATCTATTGAATCTATGCTATTGGAGCAATGGAAATTTCAAGTTTCCGTGAGAGTATCTTAAACCATCAATCATGCGAAATCCGCTCCAACTTTTCCCAGCAGCAAAAACGGGTTTATTGCCGTATCGGTTTTGCTGTCTCGCAGGTGAATTCTCAGAGGGAAGATACCTTGGACACGCTGCGACGTGCTCAAAATGAGGCGATGGCGGGACTCTGTTGGTGTCCACCAGGCCATATGTCATACAAGACCTGTTGGTGTCAAGGAATCAAGGTCTACAATGATGCATAGTAAAGGCCATTAAAGGCAGTAAAGGTAAAGATAGTAGTAGGTAGAATTATATTATTATTATTTATTATTATTATTGGTAGAGGAATAAGGAATAAACGATGTATGTCTTGATTTGGAGGTGTATCTCGTGTAGTTGTCTACTTTGAAGCCTGTGAACTGCATGCATATATGGCACACACACACACACACACACACACACTTCAACAGAGTCACTTGTTCTCGTTCCGTGAAATCAGAAGTTTGGATTTACAAAAGTAGAGTCCGAGTTGAAATAGATCCTACATGTAAAAAGCCTGCCCCCTCAAAAATGGCTATTTTGAGGACCCAGACCCTGCTATACAGGCTCCACCCTTCCATTGGAGGGTCCAAGGATTCTTAGGGTGTAAAAAGCCTGATGAATTCTTTAAAATCCAAATCTGAAGATGACATGAGCTACTGTACTGTATGAATCCTTCATGAGAACACAAACCACTGGAAGTACTGGGCATTTTGAAGTCTGATGAGACGAGTCCATGACCAAGCCTCCAAAGAAACACTTGTAATGCTGAGGATCGACAAGACGTCGCTTTTTTGTTTGCAAATAGGTTGGTAACTGGAGTAATGATTTGCTTTTATGTGTTTTTGATGTATAAATAAGGATATATATTTATATAATCTACTTCTTTACCTGGACCTACCCCATTCTTGGAGAAAATATGGAATTACTTCCAGTATTTCCCATTTCCGCCTTTTCCGAACCGCCAAACTTGAGGAGTTGTACAGTATTTTGACCCCGGTGTCATGTGCATGTATATAGTATATGCTATAATTTTTTATTACACTTAAACTTATATTACTTTTCATTGTCAAGGTCATTTGTGAATACATTGAATACATTCCATGCCTTCACAGCCCCCACAGCTTCACAACAAATGCGTGCACATGTGCAGCTGTGACGGCTCTAAAGTCCAAAGGAAGCTGTGGAATCGCTCAACAGGAAGATTTCCGACCGGTGAGTTGTGATGGCGGCAGGCAGGGCTTACCTTAATGAAGCTCAGAAGATGGTAGATGGCCTACTGCTGGCTGCAGTGAAGAACAGCACGGTTCAGGTGGGGATGATGTGACAGGTTTTTGAACTGAGGGAGGAGCATGATGCTGCTGGAATCAGCGTATTGTGGAGAGTTCATCTTGACAGTGTTTGACAAATGTTTTGTTGCCTTCTGATTGTGCCAAGATGTGCCAAGCATATACAAGCATCCTTTTAAAGCCCATTTGCTTGGTCAATCACGCCAGGTGGTGGATGATTTGATCCGAAAGCATGCCGCCAACCAAAACCAGGCACGTTTCGGGCGGAACATGGCGGAACTTCTGAACCTCTGTACAGAAACTGACAGGAAGGAAGCAGAACAGGAGAGAGAGGTTTGACAAGCCTTTCCAGCTTGACCAAAACCAATTGCAACAATTTACAACATAAACATGCATGTAAACATATATAAATGTTCAATTTATAATTACTACATATCATAATAGTATGTGCTGTGCCAGGAGCTTCCAACGAGCTTTGTCAAATGAGCGTTTATAGTTTGATCGAGCAGAATTTATGAATGTGTGCCGTGTGCGGTTTTTGAAAAACGACCACCGGGATGGGAAAAGACCCGTAGCTGCATGAGGCCAAAACGAGCACAGACAAAAACCAGCAGAAAAGAGAGCTCTTTGGAAGCTCCAGGAATCTATACATCTCTCTCTCTCTCTATATATATATCCTTAAGCTATTCTCAAGATGCAGGTTGTATGTCTTTAGATGTCAGCTTTGACAGATGTGTCTCGAATCTGCGTTTGCGGGCTTTGCATCCGATGATTGGTCAGCTTGTCCAGTATTCAAGTGATCTTCCCATGTGCAAGATACATTGGCCACTACTTGTCAGAGGGATCGTCAACCTCAATACTTAGGAACGGTCTCCGGCAGGTTGGTAGGTTTGTTACATGATGTTACATCCATGTTGCGCAATTGGTACAAGATTGGAAATGATTGCACACTGCTTTCTACCCCTTGGTCTGTACATGTGCATACATATGCCACGTACATGTTCATATAGTAAACCGCGGCCCACGATCCCAACCGAACTCCATAGTGTTTGAATGTGAGTGAAAAACATGAAAAACACAGAACTGAACTTGGGGGTGAATCTATGAACAGCAAACAGGTACAGTTTTTCGGGCAGGGGTGCAGCAGCAATCATCAGCAACAGGGGGCAGTTGTAGCTGCAGCTGGTCTCCCCACCCGCAAAGGTGACCATGGATGATGGATCGCTTCTCTTTGAAGCAGCCAAACATCCAAGTCACCAACAGGCTTTTGAGGCCGGGAGTTGGGCGGAGGTTGTTTTGTGGATTTTTCTGGATGTTTCATGAATTTTCTAATATTTTTTGTCATTCATCTTCGCTCAAAACTGGTGAACAACATGGAAAAAAGATAGAAAAATCATGAAATGTTTTTGGATTGCTTTGGGATCCCATGATTTTGTTGAGTGGAAAGGTGGCTATTTTCTAGCATCCAAATTTTTCAATCCACCAAACCTCAACCCATCGCGGCCAGATCACTCAGCTGCTCGTGAAGCAGCATGGGTTGGATCCTAAGAAAGTCGACCGCCACCGCGAGACAGCGCTGTTTCACGCCGCAAAGTTTGGGAACGGCCAATTGCGACTTGCCTGATATATTTTGAGGATATCTTGTTTGGTAGTCGTTGAACTTTTTTTTGCTGTTGGGTGAAGGATTTCCGTTTCACCTTTTTGTCATAGGATTCACAGGCACAGTCTGAGTACCAGCAGCGAGAATCTTCTGACATCAGTTATCAAATTGCCAAATTTGATCAAAGTGTCCGTTGTTTGCAGATTGCGAAAAGCTACAAGAGGCACATTGTTGGCACATGGTTTGTTGCATTTTTGTTGATAATCATTCTCATTCCATCCTCCAAGATTTAGAAATTGACGGGACAGTTCCAACTATCAAACTTACTAGCCAGCCGCGAAATTCGTCAAAGAAAACAAACGTCCTTTCGTTGCAAAAACCTGTAGAGTTTTCCCTCACACCGAGGTGTGAGTTTCTTTTGAAGCAGGGGTGCAACGTGGATCATTTGGACACGGGCTTGCAGAGTCCAATTTTTTTTTCTGCAAGCAAAGGCCACGTATCTTGGAGGAAAGAGGCTAGAAAGAGTTGCAGTTGTATAGTTTTTTTCACTGTTGTGGTCCCTGTCTTAGCATTATGTAACACATAATTATACATGCTTTGTTTGTGTGCAGAAGTTCAATGTTTAGACCATAATTGAAGCAAACAAATTTTGTAGAGTTGGTGTAGAAAGCATTGATGTGGAGTTCCCCACGAGTGTAGAAGTCTGGAGCAGCCTAGGCGCATGCAACACAAATCCTGCTGAACCACAATGCAGACCTCGACATCATAGACATGCGAGGTTTTACGCCGATTTTCTGGGCGGCTCAGTCCGGGAAGGCAAAGATGATGACGCATGGATTGAGAAGCAAGATGTTTGTTTCAAAGTGTTTAAACCGTTTTCTGCTGCATTATGTCTCACTAGTGATTCTACAAGATCGTTTTTGAATCAATCTAATGATAGTTCATGGATATCCATAGATTCAATTTGTAGATGCTTGCAGTATATATATATACTTATGCAACATATAGATACTGTAAATTGACAGCAAACTCAAAACTGTAAACTGCACCTCGCAGACGCACCAGCAACTGTTTTCCCTAACGTTGCCACCAAAATGCTCCAGCCAGCACGAAACCCCAATGAGGGGAGAATCACCACCGATCAAGCAATGGACCCTGTCCAGAAATGGGTGCCTCACCCAGAAATGCCTATGGCAAACAAGCTATCACGATATCGATTCCCACCCACCCTCATCCTACGAGCTCCCTGAGCCGTGACGCTTCCAAGAAACACATCTATTGAGGGTGGTCTATATGATCATGTTGGATGCAATGATGTGACGATTTACACTCCCAAAAAGTCAAATTTTAAGAGACTGGAACATCATTGCACATTGGAGGTTTTGCCGACCTTAGCCATTTCAATCTATTGCGGGAATTTGCACGGGATTTGAGGACCTGAAGTTCATCGTGGAGCCTATATTTGCCTAATCGAAGAGTTTCTCTTAAGAAAGAGGATTCCATTATCTTGGTTAGACTATCGGCCAATTGTGCACCTGAGTGCACCCAACGAAGATCGGTTCCCTCTGAAAGCATGTCTTTGATAGCTCTTGCTGCTAACTGAGTACGGAATTCAGAACATTGTGGTGGTGCTGTACGAGTTACAAGATCACACAAAGATTTGCAGTCCGTGGCTGCTACACTTGGTGGGAGATTCTGGGCCTTATATGTGGCAGTAGTGTATGACTCGGGCAGACTTCGCAAAGTCTCACCAGGCTTCTTCCATTGTGTGGAAGGGTCCATCATCCAAGCCCAGCACAAACGAATCCAGGAAAGCTGATCAAGCGTGGATCCCAGAGAAACTGTTTCTGCTGCCAGGGTACTAGTGACTACTCTTTGGATCTTTCTACATACCCGGCTCCAAGGGCTGACCAAACACATTTCATTATCACAAATGCTTTTGTGGGTGGACATGATGATTATTCCGGTATGTGAACTTGGATTTCCCTCTGAAGCAAACGATGCATCTGAGAATGCCAAAAACCGTAAATCATCTTTGGGAATTGCCTGAATGGTGATTTGAACATCGTGATGATTCTTTGCTTCATGCAAAGTCTGGTTACCTTGGAGAAGAGTATCTACCGTGGCTCTATTGATATCCGATTGCAAGAAGCTCAACCTGCTTGATAAATCCGGCCTAGTATGTACTGCTGCATATTGAAGACTGCCTATCAAAGCTCTTAGAGATTGCTTTTCTTCTTCACTCACTGGGCTATCTCCCTGCTTCTTACGTTCAGGACTTATTTTGATGGGATCAATGGCACGAACATAGGAAGATTGACTCAAAGAGATACTTTTGTTTGGATGTTGGAACATTTCAATTCCGGTGAATGTAAAGCTTTGGACCTTCTTGGAACCGAATGGATATTTGGATTCAAGAGAAGCTATTACCTTATCAAACCGTTGATTTCCCCCACACAAACCATCATCTACGTGGAGACCCAGGATTCCTTCAGGGACTCGTGACACCGGGTCTCTAAGAATGAAAACACATGGATCGAAAGGACTTTGGTCAAAACCTAATCGAAGCAACTCTTCAAGGATAGCAGTGTACCATAAAAATGGCGCATCAATCAAACCGTAGGCACCCTTTTCAAGCTTACAGATTTCATTAGTTTGAAGTTGCATGGCTTGAATCAATTCTGGGACTGGTTCTATTCCCAGAGTGCGTCCAGCTTGCGGCTTTCCTTGTAGAAATGCTGCCTTGATATCGAACGAACGAAGAGTCCAACCTTGGGAGGCTATCATTTGAAGTAACAACATCTTGGAATTCTTTCCCAATGTGGGTGAATCACGAGGAAGCTGTTCAAGTTGAGGATCAAGATACCCGAGGATGACCAATCTGGCTTTGGCTTTCTGGCGCTTACCTTGGGACTCCGATGGATTACTTGTTTCATCAATTGGCTTCCATGTCAGAATCCATCTGCACCGCAATATTTGTTCTTGGGGAATTTTATGACGAAGAATTCTTGAGATGGTTCCAGTTTGAATCCAATTTTGAATTTCAGCCTGTTTGGCTTTGTTGAACTCTTCTTTTTCCTTTGCGGTGAGTGTGCTCAACTTGATTTCAGATCGCTGTCGCTTGGCGGCCGAAGCAACAAAGGTCATGTTTTCAGGTTTATCTTCTTGCTTCCACTCATTGATGTCTCCTTCGGTGATTAACACTTCACATCTCCAAGCGAGATCTGATTCAGCTGTGCTAAAGGCATTTGGTTCCACATCAATGCACTGCAGACTATCACAAACAAGTTCATCTTCGCTATCGGGTATGGGAACACTAAGGCCATCATTGTTATCCAACTGAGTATTTTCAAAGGATGGAACACTTGGCAGGTTGGTTACATGCCTTCAGGGGTTGTTGGAGTTTCGGACGGGGGAGCTTCTGGTTCCCCATCAGGTTGACTTCCTTCACCCGGTACAGGTGGTACTACTTCTTGGGGTGTTGGCTCTACCACTGGAAGATCACTATTCCCGGGAAGTTGAAGGTCAATGGCTTGTGTTGTCCCTTGTCCTCGAACATTCTGAAGCTGCTGAGCTATCTGTGATGCTAAAGGTTCATTTGGGGACCAACGAATTTGATGAGCTTCAACTGCTGTAACGGGACGAATTGCTTCAGGTGATGTTCGGTACAACTTACTGCTCATGGTTGTCCAAATGGTGGCTTGATTTTCATGAACGACTACCTTCATTGGACCTATCCATGAACCAGGTATTGCTCCCTTACCTTCCCTCCAAACCATTACCCATTCCCCTGGACTGTATTGATGTGTGGTACCCCTTGATCTTCTCAGTATAGCTTTTCTAAGGGCCATGTCATTATCAGCATCATGATATGCTTTTCTGGCTGTTTCACGATATGCCAATTGCTGACGGAACCTGGCGCCATGGGCTGACTGAGAGTCAGCCAGTAGGTGTGATGGCAACATCTCATCACTGCACACAGCTCCAGGCAAACGTGTATGTTTGCCCAAAACGAGCACCTCTGGCGCAAATCCACGTTTTAGACTGCACGAATTTTTGGACTGGACAATCCTCCACAAGGCTTGCTGTAAGTCTTGGTAGCTGTTAATGGGATGCTCAAGATCAAACTTATCCAGCATGTGCTGAAGGATGGCACCATGTCTTTCGGCTTTGCCATTCTGATGGTGGGCTTCTGGGCTAGTTGTGGTAACACAAATGTTGTATTGCTGGGCAAACATGCTGAAACCATCAGAATTAAATTCAGTTCCAGCGTCAATCAACATTTCACCCGGGGCCCCCGCCCAACTTAACCACATATTGATGATGTTAGAGATGGTATCTTCGGTGAGTCGAGATGGTGCAATGCAGGCTGCTTGAAAGCTGGTGGACCAATCTACAATGTGCAACACATGAAAGGATTTGCCTTGATGGTTAGTCCAATCAAATCCATCGGCACAAATGCGGTCATTGAAATCAAGATCATCCCGCAGTGTGCTTGGCCTTGCAATCTTCGGTCGGGTGACCGATTGACACGTGGAACATTTGAAATCCAGGGCAGCTTTCACGATGGCTGCACGAAATCCCTGCTGTTTCAACACAGTGCTAAACCGTTCAGGATTAGGATGTCCTAAGTTCTTATGAGCACGAGCTATCAACTGACGTTCTTCTCGGGGGAGATTACGAAAACTTTCAGGTTGATGGACACTATCCATATCAATTTCCTGTGGAGAAACGGGGACTTCACTTTCTGGTGCCGTGGCTGCAGGCTCCGGTGGATCAACTCTGGATTGTCCGAATCCAGGGGATGTATCGGAAGGATTGCAAGCAAAGATCGTTATACTTATGTGGCTTGGATGAGATCAAAGGTGTCCCGGTGTGTTTGTAACCTTACCTTTCGATTTGGTAATCAAGGTTTGCTTCACAGTGAATACGCATTGGTGGTTCCCATTCATGGATGTCGTTTGAAGGTAGCAGTAGTTCCAGGAGCAACTCCCTTCTTATTATCCAACACTCTTTTGAGAACCCTGGGAGCCGTGATAGACACCCAAAAGCAAGTTTTGATAGCAAAAACCATTGGTCGTGA
The DNA here is from genome assembly GCA_000507305.1 of Breviolum minutum Mf 1.05b.01. Lineage (NCBI taxonomy): Eukaryota > Dinophyceae > Suessiales > Symbiodiniaceae > Breviolum > Breviolum minutum. The sequence goes on along the minus strand of DF240045.1, from coordinate 653 downwards.
GTTTCCTTTGCAATTGTCTCCCAAGGGTCTGTTTTTGATTGATGTGAATGACCTTGCATCGGATATGCCGGGTCTCCACCCTGAAGTGGAAGCAGTTGAAACTCATACGGCCTATGAAAGTAAAAGGAAAACTGATCTAGCAAGTGTGACTCACCCTGCACCACCAGCCGATGATGTCCCATATCCGTCTTTTAGAAACCTGAAGATAAACATAGGGGAAACACCAATAGATCCGAAGCATCAAAAGCCATGTCAGCCATCGTTTAGTCCTCAGCAGTCCTTGGGTTCGAAAGATTTTGCGCAATCATTTCGTGTGGTGGGAAAGTCCTCTCATGTCGTCGCTTGCCCATCGCCTTCAACGAGTGCAGCAGGAGGTGACAGTACCTCTACCAGAGGTGGAAGGCCTATCTATCCATCAACTGGAGAATCGTCGCATAGAGTTTGGGAAGGCCCATTTGGGCAAAACGTTCTTGGAAGTATGGCAGGGAGATCAGCGTTGGATAACGTGGTTTGTCCAACACTATCAGAACAGTCAGAAATTGACACACAGGACGTTTTTGCACTACGTCAACCTGATGGTGGAAAGAGCAGAGCTCACAGGGGAGCCGATCATGGTCACACCAGCCGAAGCCGATCTACAAGTCAACAACCTC
>DF240044.1:125104-143738 GCA_000507305.1 Breviolum minutum Mf 1.05b.01 | reverse complement strand
TGCTTCCTGGCCTCCCCCTACTTCACCGAGCAGCGCCCACAAGGTGTTCCACACAGCCGCGTCGTGTTGTTCAGCGTAGGCTGCAGATTGGTCTGGTGGGACAGTTCGTAAGATGTGCTGCGCTCGGGGGGCGCAACAGTAAAGTAGTAGGAGCCATGCCGATTGCAGGTCAGGGAGACGATGTAATTGGTCTAACAGGGTTTGTTCCTCTTGCAGTCGTTCAACCGTAGCTTGGGCCACAAAGGCCTCGCTACCTATGGGGGTACCTAGTGTGATGAGGCCTTGTTCTTGGGGCGGTCTGTTGCCCCGCCACACGTCTGGGCCAAGTTCGCGGATTCCATCTGGGGCTAGTCCACCTTGCCCATTGTAGACTCTGGTTTTGGAAGGGTTGGGCGCGACACCCGCATGGTGGGTCAGTTCGGCTGCAACGATATCATAAGCTGGGCGTGCTCGGTGCGGAGGCACCACCAAGTAGACGTCGTCTAAGTAGGCCGCGAGGCATTCGCCCGGCTCAAGTTGGCGGCTCGCGTTCTCTAGTGCCTGATGTTGCGCCAGGGAGTATAGTGCGGGTGCCAAAGGGTCACCCTGGTGGCACCCTCCGCTTGCAAGATTTCTTTCCTGTCCCCCTCATCATTCCACCAATAGTAGACAGAGGTGCGCCCATAGATGCCCCGCACGAAAGGCACCAGCGCAGGCGCTACCTCAAGGAGCTTGTGGAACATGGCTGCCCTCGACACTGTGTCATAGGCTGCCCGCCCATCAAGGGACACTATCGTGGCAGACTCATCCAACTCAGATGCGGTGCGAAGGATGGCCGCCAAGCAGTCTGTGCCTGCTCGGGTGCGGAGAGCATATTGGTGGGGTCGGGTGGCAGTGTCAAAGATCTCCGCGTACTGTCGGGCCAGTACACGCGAGGTGAGTCGTCGGAGGACTTCCCCGGTAGCGATGCCCCTGACGCCTCCATTAGGTTTGGACAGTGCTCATCTCAGTGCTGTGAGGCGTGCCGTCAATATGGCGGCCATGATGGTCTCCGGCACCCTGCCTTGCGCGAGCAATTCGAGTGTTGCTGTGAGGAGGGAAAGCCCTTCCTCGTCTTCTAGAAGGACTTTGTAGTGTTCTGCCGTTGCTCCCGACAGGCCGGGCGCACTGCCGCGTTTGGCTGTGCGAAGGGCTTCGGCTACTTCTTGAGAATTGAAGTGGATTGGTGCCTGGGGTTGGTATTCCGGTAAGTTGGCGGGCAGTGGTGTTTGGAGGGCGGTTGGTCTCCGGGTTGGGTCTTGGAGAATGGCAAGTGTAGCATCCGTGCCCGGCGCCAGCGGCGAACTAGTAAGTGTCTGCCTGGCCCGAGACAACTCGCCTCGGCGCACCTGCGCTGCGGCCCTTTCAGCAGAAGCGTCGGGGTCGCACGGCGTTCGGCGGCGCCCCGGTTCGGGGTTGCGCACGCCAGCCAAGAGCTGGGGCCAGTGCCCCGCTGCGAAGGTGGTGGCTCTTTGTTGGATTGTTCGTTTGCCAATGGCTCCAGTTTGGGCCGGGCGGCCGAGAAGCATTCGGGGGATAAGCAGCAGGAGCTTCCAAGATCTTTCGGTTGTGATTGCTGCTGCTGGGTTTGGTTCAACAATCCCTCGGAGGGCGAGCTTTAGGGCTCTTTTGACTGGTTCCANCCTATTCCATGTTGGCGATGAACTCCTCCAACGCCTTCTTCACATCTGCTGACGGCATCTCCGCATCATGCCAATGCACTTCCATATCCGAGTCCACACTGGCCAATGGTATCAATTTGGAACCAACTCGAACCACAACTTTGAACACCTTGTAGCTGACCATCACGTCCTTCGGGTTCATGTTTCCCAATTCAATGAGAAATTTCTTCAATTTGCTAACAATTTTGGAACGATTTCGTTCCGCCCGAGTCCGATTTTCTGCCACCCACAAGCCAGCATTGGAGAGATTTGCAGATGGTATCTTGATATTCGCGAGGTCGTCCCATGAAATCATGACGTTGTTGGACAAACTGGTTGAGTTCTTGGGTGATGCAGGCCTAAAGCTGAATGCGGCAAAAACTGTGCTGATCACAACACAAGCCCAGCCACCACCGTTTTTGACTACTTCGATTGGAGCCACTATCAAGGTAAAGGAAAAGGAATCGGGTCACAAATGGTTAGGTTGCATGTTGTCTGCAGGCGGTTCCAAACATGCAACTCTGGATATTGATTACCATTTACAATCTGCGAGTCGAACCTTCCTTGCCAACAAGTCGATTTTTCTGAGCAGAAATGTTTCCATCAGAAGCAAACTGAAATTCTTCGATGCCATCGTGACACCAATCGCTTGTTTTGGAGCTGGGCCCCGGTGCATTCATAGTGCCGATATGGTCAAATTCGATATCCACTTTCGACGTATGATCCGATGCGTGGTGGGAGCTCCAAGCTCGATTTGTTGGAGGGATCCGTGGCACGAAATTTTGCACATCTGGAATCAACGCGTGCGAGAAATGGTTGAGGCATGTCACATAAAAACATGGGCTGAAAATTGCGCTTATCAACATTGGAAATTTGCTTGCTACATCATGAGGCTTCCCCATGAACGATGGGCTCGCCGAATGTTGCAATGGCAACCGTTTGGAAGAGGACCTGTTGGACGTCCGGCAATGCATTGGGCAAGCAAATTCGAACAGTTTTCCCGAATCAAGCATTGGTATGATTGGAAAGACATGGCTGCAAACGCGGAGCAATGGATGGTAGAGGTGGACGATTTTGTGAAGTTTTGTACAGCGTAGCCGTGTCCTTTTCACACCTGTTTTCGCACTGGTTCGCGCCCTAAAGAGGGCTGCCTTGTCGGCATGCGAACCTTAGACCGCAGACCTCAAACCTCAACATAATGGAGAACTGTTTTGGCAAAATTGTCGCTTTGAGCACAAGTGGAGCGGACATTTGTTGGCTGGGCCCCCACGACAAAGGAGACTTGGACGAGCACTTAGGACGGAGGGTTAACCATTACAACATCTTGCCCGGTGGCAACATCTTGCAATTTGGATGTGGACGGCACAGGCCACCGACTTGTGGCAGCAGATTTTCGTACTTTGATATCTAGGTGATTGCGCCATGGTGTTGGTTTCACACCCTGCACCCCAAATAAGCTGCCGACAGGCATGCAGGCGCAAAGTCAAAAAGTGATTCCGGGCGGCCCCGCGGCGTGAGGGAAAAGCTTACGGCTGTGCACATCAAATTTCCGTAGTGCAAATTTGTACAATTTGCGTTGGCCAAAAATGGACACGGAATCAACAGGTTTGAACGAGAGTTCACGCAACCATTCTCCTCAGATAGCCTGCAAGAAGTCCCAGTGAGTTTCTCCGTTCCCAACGGTCCATGTTGATAACAATTAACTGAGGCAATTGTGCGCCTGAGTCGCATCCCAAATTTCCATTTCCAGATCGCGTTGAGTTGTCACTGGTTTGCCTCGCTGCGTTTGCGTTGTCAAAATCTATGGTTTGGAAGCACACGTACATTACTGGTGGGGTGACGGTGGATGCTGTGGACCGTGTCCCTCCACAAAACGCGTTTGGATTTCCAGCACCTGAGGTCTGAGGTCTGAGGTTCACATGCCGACTAGGGACATGTGTCCCTGGCAACAAGATTCCGCTGTTTTGATAGGATTATCACTTCAGTGGCATGTCTTGCGTCAACTCATCGGACTATATCAAAAAACCCTCAACAATATTGACGTGATGTTCCGCAAACTGTACGTGCGGTCGGCAAACCAGCTGCCACACACACTCGGCACTCCATTAGCATGCAACCCCCCGTAGTTGGAGTCCACGTGCATGCGGGTGAAACATTCGCCTGCCCATTGTTTGTAAATGGAGTGGATTATATTTGTTGCCTGATCGTTGGGTGGCCCGCCTTTCAAAAAGGGAACTGCAGGGGACATCAAAGAACTGGCCTTCCACAAAAAATTTGGGACACGATGACCCAAAAAAATCGTGGTAACAACAACTGAGGACCGACATGGTTGTGGCAAGTAATGACATCCGATGGTCCACGTCTGATGTCGCAATTCCTCGCTTTCGGTACCCCTTCAAGAACAAACAAGATCTGAAGGGCATTACTATGCACAAAGTGTCGTTGTATCATTGTTGTATTGCAGATGTGCGTTTCTCGGGCTGCCTGCCGGCAAACAAGTTTCACTTTACTTCTTTTGCCACCATATCTTCCAGTACCGCAACCTAAGCATATTATTTCGACTCGAAAAAATGCAAAAAAGGACCAGCCAAAAAAAAAAAATCCTTCAATGTTCTCACCGCCACAAAATAAAAAGAGTTGTTGGACCATATGTCCAAAGCGCGGAGCCACACAGCAGTGCCACGTCGCTGCTTCATGGGTGCCACAGTATCGAACCAGAGTTGATCATCGCAACACATTTACAATCACCCCACCAAAGAAGTCAAGTCAGCCCCAACGCCCGCAGGCGAGCCCAATGTAAGGGCGGAGGCGGAGCGTACCAACGAATAAACATGGATTTGCTAACATTGATTTGTTGAATTCGTAATTTCGGAAAGGCAAACGTAGCTGTACATCGGCAAAGCCGGCCTTGCGCTGTCACAAACACGTCGAAACCATTTCCGACAATTGCACGCCAAGTTTTCGAAGGTCATTTGTATCATTTTGCGGTGCCCAACTGCAAAACAAAGCGCTGGTGAAATCATAGAATCATCAACGCTATGCCATTGAAACCATTTTGTGGCACACACTCCATTTGTTAACATGAAATGCCCAGGCCGCATTTTGCCATCGGTGGTCAATCTCGGATTGCCTTCTGTCTGCATTAAGCGAGCATACAGCCAAGGCATCTATGGGACGATGATCGGTCCAACACTCCACTCTCCAAACTAGGGCGGGTCGTCAATGCCTTCGGTGGTCAAAACCTTTGTCTTTGCAGCCTTGAGTTTGACACCTAGTGAAGTCACCGATGTATCAAGCATATTCAAGCATATAATCCAGTTGTTCAGCAGATCCCGCAAACAACAAACCGGCGTCTGCAAAGCGAAAATCTTGTACCCGCTCTTCCAAGTCCAATCTGTTGTTTGAAACGTCCGTCGCCAATCCTCCATCCGTGATTGCGCTATTGAATTAAAAGAGCGAGGGTTTGGTACCCCCTTTGTCGCACAGCAGCCTTGATGCAAAGTTCACACATCCGACTGTCCACCGATCTGCCCCTTCTGAATAAGGTCTTTTGAATTCGTTCCAAGGCTCTTACGTTCACCTATCGCATAAAAATGCGCTTGCACGAACTGTGCTGATGCGTTGAAAAATAGCGATTGCTGCTGCACAAAATCCGCACGCAAAGGCTCTCACGGGGAATGCCTTGGCAGGGGCATCATTTTTCAATGATTGTTCTCCGCAGTGTGCAGGCACGTGTACCAGTGCACGGACCGACCGAATAGCGAAATGCGTTGAAGAGCTGTTGGGATTCGAAAAGTTGTGAGACGGAATGCGATGCCGGATGCAGCAATCCAAACCCTGGAACACAACCCAGGCATGGGCATACCATTTGGAAGACTTGTGACGCAAAACCTGCCGACACACCCAACTTTTTCAATGACAGGCAAAAAACAACGTTTCGAGTCAAAGCAGTGTTTGATTAAATTTGCTACACGAAACGCGGTGGAATGTTGACGGATTTCGAAAGACTTTAGCGAAACTCGTTTCTACACACAAGGGTTCCCAAAGACTGTTACACGAAATGCCCTGGCCGCCGCAACACCGCTACTGCTACGCGAAATGATTCTGGTACCCAAAGATTGTGTACTGAGTTCAAACCTATATCAAAATTCCTATGCAGACATGACCCACATGTCTATGAAAATTTCGTTTGCATCACGAGGCCGACCTTTCGTCAAACGTGTAATGACACATGTCCAGTAGCATCGTGTCCATACGTTTCGCCCTTCGTGGGCTCGCAGATTGGCGTGTAAACATCTGATATAGATACCTTGGGACGATTGGGTACACAACTTTCCATCCATACCATTGAGGGAAAGAGGCCAGCCACAAAAAAAACAGCGCGAGCATTGCAATCAATGCATTTTCCCCGACATATTTTGGAGAACCGAACTAACAGGTTGTTGGAAGCTCAAAGCTGCGAACGCTGCTTCGCTGTGGACAGAGCATTCCTACAAAATTGTAAAGGGGTGGTCACACCTTTTGGTTGTTCCATGTCCTTTTAGGCGAGGTTATTCGAACGGGCAAAGTGACGGTAACTTTCCATGTTCCAGCTTTACCTGCAAAAAGTTTCAGAACTGTGACGTGTGGTTGGGATACGTTCAATCTCTTGGACGGCATAAGCACAAGTTCGTTCGAGAAACGTCTGAAACGCGGCAAATCGATACATTGGTCTGGATGTGGGGGTACTCCACTCTACAGTGCCGAAAACGCACTCGTTACGTGCACATTTGTGTTGTACAAATTTGTCACCATGGAAATGCGTTTGAATCAAGCTTGCCTACAGAAGTTCAACATGTTTCGAGAAATGCTTTGGATCCATCCTTCACAATCCATTCCTACATCAAGCAAATTGGCACCTGCTCATCATTTACGGCTCAATTGTTTGAAAAAAATTGCAAAAACAGTTTCCAAACAATTAAACCATCACACCAGTTCACAGCAAAGAGACGGGAGAGGGGAACAACCGCAAATTCAAATCCGCGGAAAAGGTTGCACTGTGAGACTGAACGCATGCATCGGCAACTGTTTCGTGTTTACAAATCAAAAGCAATTCTCTTGTCGCTTGCAGAACCATGCCTGTGAACAAAGGTATGTCTTCGAGGCGATACCTGGATCGGATAACGGATGCATCCAAATGACTTTTACAACATGTGAGTTTGTTTGCCGGCACAATGGTCCCACCCTAACGGCTTGTTTCAAATCTGCCCCATTTCCTCGGAATTGAGAAGGACCCTGCAACGTTTCTCCCCCACCAGACGGAAACCCGCTATAAAATGAAACTGCTATACAAGGCACCGTGCACCTTGTACCACAACACCAACCTGACCCTACCTGCACTACAGGGCAAAAGTTGCATGATTTACAAAATCAAAATACTGCAGGGCGTTTACAATATTGAAATGTTTTACCGCTTGCCACAAGCTGATTTTTGACCAAATCATAAAAATATGGATCTTCATTTTCGCCGATTACTTCGAAGCGCCGTTGGCTGATTGGAACATTCGACAACATTGGTTCGACAGGCTTGCAATCGTGCACATCGCTTCCATTGGTTCAATTCCACTGATCGCGGTTAAAACACTCCATCACGTTGTCCCCCACCAATACCAAAACACCAACACCGTTCCACATGCCTCATGTTTTGACCGAAAGCACTGCTAAATCAATTTATTTGCATGTTGAGAACATGCCTTGTATACATAATTTACCACAACAACAACCGCAACAACCCCAACAACCAACAACAACAAACAACTAACAACAACAAACAACCAACAACAAAAAACAACAACAAAACAACTAACAACAAACAAAAAAGAACAACAAAGAACAAACAACAACAAACAACAACAAACAACAGCAACAAACAACAACAAACAAACAACAAACAACAAACAACAAACAACAAACAACAAACAACAAACAACAAATAAACAACAAATAAACAACAAATAAACAACAAATAAACAACAAATAAACAACAAATAAACAACAACAAACAAACAACAAACAAACAACAAACAAACAACAAACAAACAACAAACAAACAACAGACAACAAACAACAAACAACAAACAACAAACAACAAACAAACAACAACTAGCAACAACAGCTGCAAAAACAACAAAAAACAACAAAAAACACAACCAGAAACAAAAACAACAAACAACACAAACAACAAACACAACACAACCAACACAAACAACACAACCAACACAACCACCGCGCAACCAACACAAAACCAACGCACAACCAACGCACAACCAACGTTTTTTTTTTGAGCTCATGCGGTGCACGCTCGAGGCTCTGACGGTCATCAAAACGTATTGTCTTTGTGTAGCTATTCCCACATGTTGGAGAACAGGTGAAAGCAAAAAGCCAGGCGTCTTCCAGTACCAAACAAAGCAAACCCAACCAAAAACAAAAACCCAACCAAAAACAAAACCAAAACAACACAAGAAGACCCGAGGAAACTAGGTGAGACACTACGCTTTCAGAAGAAAAGTCCCTAGGCCGCTCAGTACTTCTTCACGATGTCATAGCAAAGCAAATCTCGCACATCACTCTAAGGAAGCGGGGGTCTCACATTAGTGGTCTAAGGAAAGCTACTCAACACACAGCGCGGCACTCTCTGCAACATGCATCTATCTGTTAAGAGGTCAGAAGGTGGCCAACTACCACGGTATGGGCAACAGTACCCTGTCGTGAAAGGGCTGCGACCTGGTGCTGCTCTCTTGAACCTCTGCTACCGTAGACTGTGGTCGGGCAGTAAAGGCAACATGCGCTTGGATATGGCAGTTTTCGCTTGGGGACATATGATGCATGAACAAGATGCATGCAACTAAAATGGTAACAAGCTGCAATGCTGCTGAGGGAGGATAGGAGAGACTCACATTGGCGTCAGCCGTGGACCTCAGACTCTTTGGCCCTCGGGTCAGAGATGAAAACCAGAAATCACCCCATTGGGCGTGCCACAGACATATGTCCATGGTAGGGTTGTTTCTACTGCTGGTTTGTCAAAACCGGCACCATTTACTGTCAGTGTGGTCAGGGTTTTTTCCCTGCCACAGGGGAATCAAAGGAGTTTTCCAGGCTCTTCTCTTAGCCATTCGGGTCTATACCTTGCGTGGCTTCATCAGCCACCACGTGGGTGAACCTACCAAGTGTTGGTGGACAACCGACACGGATGTATCAGGTGAGGCAATGGGCATGCAACAGACACTCTGCCCATGGCAGAACTTCAGCGTTGCAGTACAGACTGGAAAGCAGCGCACGTTTAACCCTTTCATCGTTGTCGGGGACTATTACTGGACTACAGTGGAAAGGAAGGAGCCTCTTCCAGTTTCTACCAGATTCGTCAGTGAGTCATCTGAACTATGGAAGCAGGAGTTATGACATTCGGTATGTGGGATTTACGAGTGGTATTTGCTACATCATCGCGGAGCAGTACTGAGAGGTATGTGGGACATCTATTAGTGGTATTTGCTACACCATCGCGGAGCAGTACTGAGAGGAACCTCCAACCCTGGGTGTGGCTCAATACGACTTGGACCATTGTCACATGTAGGGGATTACGACCTTGACTTATGTGGGACATCTATGAGTGGTATTTGCTACTTCATCGCGGAGCAGTACTGAGAGGCATGGGGACTTTTCTGAAAGCGTAGTGTTTCACTCTTCTTACTAGGTGTCCTGTTGGATTCTGGGTTTTTGTTTGTGGTGGTGTTGGGTTTTGCTGTTTTGTTTGGTTTTTTGTTTGGTGACACCTAGGTATCTGTTTCACTTATTTTCTCATACGTGGGAATGGACAATCTAAACAAAAGGATTGATGACCGTCAGAGCTTCAAGCGCGCACGGCACCGGCAAAAAAAAAAAGCGTGCCATCAGTTTCTACTCAATGCCTTGGCCTGCTCCGTGTTCTGGAGCCCTCCCTGGGACATCTATCCCTGTGCTTTCCTCTGCGCTGACAGGTGCACGTATGGCTTAGGCGCCCGGGGGCATCCTGGATTGCAGCATCCACGGTGAAGGCTAGCAAGGCGGCAACCTCAATGGTGCACCACGTTGGGAGGGCTCCAGAACAAGTAGGAAGCCAAGGTGTTAAGTAGACACTGATGGCACGCCCTCTGGCACCTCGATGTGGCACCATTGATGGCCACCTGGATGCTATCGCAATTGGTATTGCTCACCCAGCCTTGCACGAACGTGCATTTAACCCAACTTATCGGCAGCTCATATCGCAGCATAGCACGGTAAAGGCAACAGCGCCCAGCCGTGCAGTTATGTAATACCATAACCTGTGATATTAATTGGAGATGAAAAAGGAATGTCACATCTAATAAGTTGTTGCTTGAACGCTTAGGGTTGCACCAATGTCAAGGTAGCAACCCAACTGGGAGTGGCTCCGCAAAGGTTCCACCAATAGCACTGCACCCTTGTACAGATGGACATCGGTGGAATTCAAACCCTACTCAAGGCCCCTTCGTCACAAGAATGGCCCTGCATTGAGGTCATTTGATGGTTGTCTCCCTAGCAGAGAAAGTCACTCACTTTACAGTGTCCTTCCGGTCTGCCAAGGTGGTCATAGTGCAAGTCTCTCAAAAGCATCACCATTCTTGACAGGACCAGTGTGACCCCTGTCAGTAACAACAGCAGTCCAAGCTATTCTCAACACGCTGAAAAGGTCTGAAAGAGGAGGTTCCTTGATGAGGCAATCTACCAATAAACCTTCACACCCAGAAATCTGTTGGGCATAGGGCGTGACAGAATGGTTGAGTGTTCGCTGATTGTTCATTCCCTGAGGGGGCACCGTCGAAACATGTCGTCCGCATCAGATGCTTCCTGGTGAAGCCGGGAGTGAACAAGGGTGGTCGGTAGTAGGACCCCCAGGAAAGCGTGCAAGCAAAAACTCCTCCCTCGAACCATGAGCAGAAACCAGGTAGGCTCCAGCACTTTCGTGGGTTTTTAGGTTATAGGACAATTAGGTTGATGGTAAGGGAGACAGTTCCCAGCCAACAACTGCTATACCACTCCAGGCCAATGAATAAAGACAACAGCGTCCAGTTCACTTGAGAAATTCGCTAGTGATTGTTTGAACCAGAATGGCTACTTGAGCCAAGTGGCTTGAGTCCAAGCCTCGGAATTCTTGGGGAGTCCCGTCAAGTGTTCCTTCTTCTTCGCATAGCACAAAACCTCTTGTCAGGTCTATCTTCCTGGAAGTAACTGTACCCAGTGACAAGACCAGCGAGAAAAGATCCCTCAGGCAGCCCGATGGTGGAGCTCGGCATCCCACTGACCTTATAGGGCCCGGAGATCGTTTGAGCATCAGATAGTCACTCAGCGAGCGCGTAACCACCAGCAGTAATCAGCGCCAGATGAGGTGGCAGCGCCTGTTGAGGCAATTGGCATCCCCAACTCATCGAGAGACCATGCCTTCAACGGGTGAGTAAGCATGTGCCGCTACCCCATCTGTGGAAAAAGGCCACCAATTATGCTTCTTCAACTGGTACTGCGATGGTAAATTAAGATGGACTATTGGAGAGAAAGGCGGCACTAAATAGCATCACTGTCCGGGAAGGGGGCGGGCATCCCAACTCACGAGGAAATTTGCCCTGTGCTGCGCCGTCGCTTGTTGGCAACATGCTCTGTGGACGGACCGCTGGTTAATGAGGCAAATTCCTGTCATTCTCGGGAGAGAAATCACTACTCCTCCCATCGGATGCCACAACAATTGTCGAACGATGCGTAGTTGAAGATACTGAGGAGACTAAAAAGGCACATGAGAGGTCTGACACCCTTCTCCTGCTGGCGACTTTGAGCATGCTGCACAGCGGCAACATACGCCCATCACGTGCCACATAATCCCGACAAGTCGCCTCAATGCAGAGAAGGTCCTGTGAGCCTTAGTAATAGCCTAGGAACAATGGAACCTGTCTGCGGCAGAGGAATCGAGGAAACCTCAGGCACCAATGGAAATGGTGTGCATCATTGTCAACGGAGGCCACGTGGTGTATGAATGCTGAAGCACTACTGCCTGCTGGCCTCGTGGTATAGCGTCAGGGATCTTCACCATCTCCAGTAAGTAGTCAACCCGACACAACCGACGGCTCGATGTCGACACCTTGACAGATCTTGAGAGCCTTCCACATCACAGGGAACCTGTGGCGGTTACCCATGTTAAGGATGGCTTGTAACTCCTTCATAAACTTGCTGTTTGTGGTCGTAGCACTCGCGCGTGAAGAAGGGTTGTGCCATTAGACATGCCACTCCCATGTAGATTGCCTGACGACCAGGCGGCGTCCCAGGTGACACCGGGGAAAGACAGATGCCGCTGACATTCTATTGGGCATCTAACCATGAGATCACTCCGAGTTTACCTGTGTCCAAGCACTGTTGCTGGTATCCACAACAGAATGTAACTTGTAGGTGAATGCGAGAGCTCGAAAGGGTCGTGCCCGATCTACCCGAAGACATCGGAGCTTTCCTGGTGCAAGTTTCACTCCCAGCTTTTTGGTGCCCTGATAGTGATTCCAACACTCTCCCCATGGTTTGGCTGACTTCCTCATGGAAGGTGGCAGAAGGAGGAGGTCATGGACCAGATGTGGGCGAGAGCTTCACCTGTATCGCACAACAGGACGCGTTTGTTGAATTGCTATTCATGTGCCTGAAATAGACCACCTTAGTGTTTTGCATTCCCAAGCTTGGTAAATCCCAATGTTTCCACAGTGGACACTGCGCACTTGCCGAGGACACCTGACATCAGCCAGGGCAGAGGGGGGTGAGAAAGGGAGTGTGTTGTATTCACCCTCACCGTTGAGGTCAATCCTTCACACCAGGGATAGGTTTTTTTTTCCTGCATTGCCGGACGAGTGCGTGACATTGTCGGTCAACAGCGGGATGAGAATGAAAATGAGATCAAAATTCCCTAGGCAGCGAACAAGAAAACACAACAAAAAGNAGTTAAAGGTGTAAGGTTCGACATATCCCTTGTACTGCGCCATCCAACTACCACATTGCTTCCAATACCTAGTAACCGCATCAATATCCGCACCCCGGTACCTTTTCTCTTCATATGGATCTTTGCGGTTGCGTCTAGTAGCCCGGTCAAATAACAAGGTGTTGAGATATTCTTTGGGCTTCCCAGTAGGAGCGTGGACGTACATACGGTCGCTCCTTCACACCAGGGATAGGAGCAAGCAATGGGCCATCCAAAGAAGTGAGAGCCCTTTTGTGTGCTTGGAGCCTTTAGTTGCAAGAAACTCGGGTCGATGGTAAAGGAGACAGTTCCGAAGCACCAACAATTACACTCAATTTCAAGTGGATAAAGGCAACAGCGCCGAGTCCACCTGAAATAACAAAGGCTCCTTATGAGTGCTTGGATTAGATGGAGGTTTGAGCTAATGCTGCCTTGAGCCAAAGGCTACGGAAGTAGAAACTCATGGCATGCCCACTGATGTGGCACCATTTATGGTCACATAGTTGCTCCAACGCACAACTAACGGACAACCAGCGCGCAACCAACACGCAACCAGGGCAACTAACGCGCAAACAACGTGCAACCAACGCGCAACCAACGCGCCACCAACACACAACCAACGCGTGCAACCAACATGCAACCAACGTGCAACAAGGATTGCGGGAACTTGCTTAAAATGGCGGAAGAGTAGCTGAAGGAGAGGAGCAAGGATAAGAAAGAAATCTCAGTGCATGTGAAATGGAGAGCAGAGAATGCGTGGATTGCGCGTTTGTTGCCTGCTCCTGCCTTCTCTTTTGACCTTATTCGCCTCTGTTTTTTTTTTTGCCGGTGCTGTGCGCGCTTGAAGCTCAGACGGTCATCAATACGTACAGTTTTGATTGACAATTCTCCCTATATGAGAGAATAAGTGAGACAAAAACCTAGGTGTTACCGACCAACACAAAAAATAAGACAGCAAAACACAAAACAAACAACCGAAAACCTAACAAACAAACAGCGAACACTCAACCATTTTTTCAGTCACGCCCTATGCTCAACAGTTTTCTGCGTGTGAAGGTCCATTGGTAGCATGGCCTCATCATAGAACCTCCTCTTTCAGACCTTTTCAATGTTACAACACTTCACAGTGTCCTTCCGGTCTGCCAAGATGGTCATAGTGCAAGTCTCTCAAAAGCATCACCATTCTTGACAGGACCAGTGTGACTCCTACTCAGTAACAACAGCAGTCACTACACTCTCACTTAGGGAGATGACTGTGAAATGACCCAAACGAAGGGACTGTGAGTGGGTCTTGAATTCCACCGATGTCTGTATGTACAAGAGTACTTTGCTATTGATAGAACCATTACAGAGCCACCCTTAAATCGAACTCTGCCAGTCGGCCGAACAGGCAGGCTATACTTATCTTGACTTTGGTGCAACCCTGAGCGTGGAAGCAACCTGCAATCTATAATGCCCTCAGGACAGTCAGTGCAGAGGAAAGCACAGAAATCACACTCAGGAAGCACTACGGTATGGGCAACAGCACACCCTATCGTGAAAGAGCTGCAACCTGGTGCTGATCCGCTATGAGATCGGTCAGCAAAGACAACATGCCCTTGGATATGGCTGTTATCGCTTGCAGCTAAAATGCTCACAAGCTGCAATCCTTCGAAAGGAGGATAGGAGAGACTCACAATGGGCCTCAGCCGTGCCTTCAGACTCTTTGACCCTCGTGTCAGAGATGATAGCCCAGAAATCACTCCACAGGGCGTGCCACAGACATATATCCTTGATAGAGTTATTTCCACCACTGATTTGTCAAAACTGGCACCACTTGCTGTCATTGTGTCAGAGATCACTCCCTGCCACAGGGGAATCAAATGAGTTTCTTCCAGGCTCTTTTGTGAGCCATCCGGGTCTATACCTTGTGTGGCTTCATCAGCCATCACGTGGATGAACCTACCAAGTGTTGGTGAACAACCGACACGGATGTATCAGGTGAGGCAATGGGCATGCAACAGACACTCTGTCCATGGTAGAACTTCAATGTTGCAGTGCAGACTAGAAAGCAGCACACGGTTAACTCTTTCATCGTTGTTGGGACCATTACTGGACAAAGTGGAAGCAGAAGTTATGACATGGGTATGTGGGATCTATGAGTGGTATTTGCTACATCATCGCGAAGCAGTACTGAGAGGCATGGAGACTTTTCTGAAAGCGTAGTGTTTCACTTTTCTTCTCAGTTGTCTGTTTGATTTCGACCCCAAAGAACCAAATTGGCGACTTGAGCCAAGTGGCTTGAGTCCAAGCCTGGAAATTCTTGAAGAGTGCTCACACTTTTCCACCTACACAACTGACAGAATCAATTTATTTTGTTTACTTTAACCAGAAGACAACCAGTCTGTGTAGAATCAGTTTAAACTCTTTTATTGTGCTCTGCACTTGAGTTAGAGTCGTTTTGCTGGGTAACCACTTAATGTGGCAACTCGACCTCGTCTTGGCTCGACGACGAGTGAAAAAGGTCCGCATCTTTTGTGCGTGGTTTTCACATGGTAGCGGAACTGTTCCAGCTCTAGCATAAGCAACCAACAACAAATGAATACAATTGCATTCCAGTACTGAAACTACGCCAACACTACGCCTACACCACCAGCATCCCAACACCACTGACACCAAATGTAACACCTACATCGTACTAGCAGCAACACAACACAACATCAGCAGCATCAGTGTCAACATAAACATTGACAGCATCGACATCAACGTCAACATCGTGCGTGCAAAAGATTAACGCTGTTTGAAAGATGTCCATATTTTTTCGCTTTTTTCCAACAACAAAGGATAAGAGAGGGTTGCTGTGATTTTCATGTTTCTATTGCATGTAGACAATTCCTTTCAAATCCTCCTTGACTGTGTTTGAGGTTTGTGCATGACGCTCTTTCAGGTTATGCTGAGCGTTCACATTTCGTCGATTGTCAGTGTCAGCTGTTACTTTGCGTGAAAGACTCTGCTATTTGCCATGACCAGCTTTTTGTGACATTTGGAGATTCTACCACCGCTTCAAGTTGGTCTGTCGACACCAAATACCAAACGCCAAATTGGGACTTAAAGCTGACAAATTATCGCCCACTCGATCCAATGACGTCTGATCATGTTCAAAGAACCTTCTATTTTTTTGCTGTGCGCTGCTTGCGTGCCACGAAGATCGCAGGCGGAGCTCTTCAGTCAACGGAATGGGTGAAAAAACGAACTTTCTAACTTTTCAACTTGATTGCAAAAACATTCAACAAATTAAACAACAATGCAACAAAACCAATTAACACCGAGTTGGAGTTGCGCAAGTAACTAGACTAACCTAGGAACTCAACAGGTGAAACGTACCGTCGCAGCAACCTCAGACCGCTCAGATTCCTCTCACTAGTTCTTCTCCAGGATGTAGTAAGATCTAGCCAGACAACAAGCGAAGGAGCATCAAAAGGTCTCGTCTCGGAGTGGGAAGCACAGCCAGTTTTCCGACTAAGCGAGAAGAACCGAGGATGAAGGGCGGATGAAAGTTATCAAGTATGAGAAAGAGAAGTAGGAATCGAGCCAGTAAGGAATCTAGAGGACTTTGTGAGACGGCTAAAGAAGGTCTTTCTGATGGAACTCTAGTTCTCTTCAACGAGATTATGATGGAGCTGCTTCTTGTGCCTTGCTAGCAGATCTGTCCCACGTGTTCTTTACTACGATGGTTGGTTTTTTTTCCTGCATTGCCGGGCGAGTACGAGACATGGTCGGTCAACTACTGGAATTTTGAGTAGGATCTGTACTACGATGGTTGGTGATGGTCAAGATACGGTGAATCCAGGTAGCGAAGATGTCCGCTCTGCAGGCTTAGTATCAACTGCACGATTAGACCATCTGAGTTTGATAGTTCCGTTTACTCCACTGCTACTGCCTTGCTTCTCAGCTGAATGTGCCACAAGACAATTAATACAGTTTGAAGCAAGGACATGAAGTTGTGAATGGTTGCCGAATTTGTCAAACTCCGAGACTTTTCACAGTTCTCTGGGCAAAAATTAGTCAGTTCCGGGTTGTTGTGTTTTTTTTCTGTTGATTGGTGTTGTTTGTTTGTCGCATTTTAGCGCCAAGATTTTTTGCAAATTCCTGACAGTGGTGTGCAGAGTCTGGCATGACTTCCATTTCTTGATCCATTTTCGATGGATTCTACTCTATGTGCTTGCCTTTGTTCTACATGGATACGTTCTTCCATCAATTTATTAGAGTGCTCAAATCCGAGTATTAGATCAATCATTTGGATCTTGAGAATGATAAGTCTAGCCATGATGAAGATGATGATCTTCAGTAGATGCAAAAACTCGAGAAAAGCTCTACAGGCAGCCAGAGATGCGTGGCGCAATGCTCAGATCAAGAGTGACTGGCAACGATGGAAGAATGTCAAGCAACAATTAACAGACTCACTCTTCTTTAAGTGGTGGTTGCTGGTGAGATTTCTATGGCTGGGATCTTCATTGGAGTCATATTTGATTTCTGCAATATTTGGTGCTGGTATGGCAAGAGCTTTGCATTTTTGTATTTGCATCTGATCATTTGATTGAGTGAGTATGTCTGGGTGGCTAAACAAGGACGAACTTTTTTGCGAGCCGTGGTTTTGAAAGATTGGCATGAGTCATATTTGCAATTTGACGTAAGGTTGAAAAAGATTGCATTTTGTGATGTCAAACCGAATTTATCCACTTTTCCTTGGAGAACTTGTGATGTGTTGTCAGTTTTTCACTTTAAACTCAAGAAACAAGATATGAAGAAATAAGATATGAAGTGTTATTACGAGCACTGAGAGGTTTTTTTTGAGCAGTTCGATGTTCTTTTTTGTCAAAGACATCGAGGCGGGGTGATTGGATTTGCATGTATCCTTCATCACCATAGATGCATGGTAAAGGTGTGCCATACAGATTCTTGTGCATAGCATGTGTACATATCTGTTTGGTCAGTTTAGACCTTGGAAAGTTTGGTGGCTGTTGTTCAGCCTGGTGTCGTGACAACTTGACACAGGGAAAGACCTGTACTCGTGAGGCGTTCGTTTGGTCCGAGTAAAATATTCTCCCAGGCATTGAAGTCTTGCTCAAAGGTTTGTGTGTTGAACTTCCATGCAAGTATCGTAGTCAGAAGTGACACATGTCAAGTGGCATCTGGAAGTGAAAAACGTTGGCTCAGTACTACGCCAAGTTTCAAAGCCATGTCCTGCTGCATTCTGGCGAGCCAGAAGTCTAGCAGATCCTGTACACAAGTTGGCTAGTAGATAATGAAGTTTCCTAGAGAACATTCTCATCTCTACTGCTTCTTCCTGATGAAGTGCCGTGGCAAAATGCGCATCTATGATCTCGACATCAGAAGTTTCCGCTCTGACCAGGAAGTCAACTACATCAGGCTGAAAAATGGCTAAGTAACTCTTGAAGTTCCATTCCCATTTTTCCCAGTCAGACGGATCACCGCTAAAGTTCTTTGGCAATGTGTAGCACAATGGCAACCGAAGTTTGCCACAGTCTCCGCAAGTTCTGCCATTCTACTTGGAGTCTCTGATGCGCCCTAGAGCGTGTCAGAGCTCCGCTACCATACGAAAAGTAAGTAGCTTGGACAAGTCACGAAGTACACTAACAGCACTCAACCCTGAAGTCAACACGTGAAGTTTACTCTCTACCCTGGTGCAGCCTTTTTACTTCTTGAGCCAAAGTGTACAAGTAGGTATGTACGGTGAAGTGAATACCACACCCAGGAAGTGTGCATGTATCTTGACAAGAACAACAACAACAACAACAGCAACAGCAACAGCAACAGCAACAACACCACCAACACCACCACCACCACCAACAACAACAACAACAACAGCAACAACAACAACAACAACAACAACAACAACCACAACAACCACAACAACCACAACAACCACAACAACCACAAC